>BDMB01000023.1:1176174-1415636 GCA_016859785.1 Macrotyloma uniflorum | reverse complement strand
AGTCTTTATTTCAGGAGATTTATTTCCTTTTATTAGGATTTAAGTTTTCCCTTTAAATACTCATGTATTATTTCTTTTTCAGATCAAGAAAAGTAATTCCATAATTATTATTGTTTATTGTCTACACTTTTTCACAGTTTAGAATTTCATTTTCTTGGTAAATGACTCTTAACACCTCTTAGTAAAAGATATTTTAAATAAATGACTACAGTTTCATCATGAAACACTTATTTGGCTTGACAGATTTTATCTGAACATTAAGAGGGGAAAATAAATGCATATAATAGCTAGGTTCGTTACAGGATTGCTGCTTGATTCCAGAGTCTCCCTTTTATTTGGAAGGAAGAGGTGGGCTTTTTGACTTTATTGAACAGAGGTTAAAAGAAAATGGGCATTTAGTCATTGTGGTAGCAGAAGGAGCGGGTCAGGAATATATTGCTGCAGAAGGGCACGCTGCAGGTAGAAAGGATGCATCAGGGAACAAGCTACTTCTTGATGTTGGTCCATGGTTATCTGATAAGATCAAGGTATGTTGCATTATCTTTTCTTCTCTTGTATTTTCTTCGCTGTTATAGATATGTAATATCTGAAGAAATGTATTTTAAGTTGTATTATAGACACCTTTAAATTGACTGGATTTGAGACTAGATTAAATTGGAGACCTTTTGGAAAGCTGATTTTAAAATTTAAAGATTTATGACCATAGCAAAACATCTACTCAAAAGAAAGTCTTGCATTTCTTTTTAGAATCTGTTTTATACGGATGTATCCAGTTAAAATGCTCAAAGACCGATTTTATAGTGTTAAATATCAATTACAGTCTCTTAAGATAAATAATAAAAAAAGTATAGATTGAATATATAATATGTGTAGAGCACATAAGGCTATATTTATATAAATAGAAGAAAAATACAAAAAGATATGTATAAGCCCATTACATTTAACATTCTCCTTCAAGTTTTCATATAAATCGTATATACCAAACTTGTTTCAAATATAATCAATTTTAGGTCTCCGTAATGATTTGGTGAAAATATATTCTAGTTGATGATTAGAGTTAATAAACTGAATCTTGATGTCTTCAAATACAATCTTTTTTCAGATAAAGCCACAATTAATCTTAATATTTTTGGTTCTTTAATGAAAGATAAGGTTTGAAGCAATATGAAAGACAACTTGATTGTGATATATAAGTATTATTTGTGTGAAATTTCCAAATATCAATTATTTAAGTAACTGTTTGAGCCAAATAAGTTTATGGGTATCCGAGGTTATAGTTCTATATTCTACTTTTACACTAGATCTTATCACAATATTTTTCTTCTTGTTTTTCCAAGAGATCAAATTGTCACTAGTGAAGACACGATATCCGGAGGTGGAACTTTTGTCATAAGGGGAGACTGTCAAATCTACAATTGAGTAACCCACAACTTAGTATCATTATTGTGTTCATGTAGCAAACATTTTGCATGGGAACTTCTAATATAATTCAATATACAAATGACAACATTTAATGTTCTGTATATGGAGAATTAAGAAATTTATTTACCACACTGCAAAAGAAATGTCAAGGAAAGTAACTATGAGATAGTTCAATTTTTAACCAATTATTTGTACTTCTTGGGACTTGAGAGTGGTTCCCCTTGTGATTAGGTAGGAGTTTGGCATTGGGATTCATGAGTGTGTCAATGGACTTTGAATTCATTAGTCCAATTTTCTAAAAAAAATCCAATGCATACTTCCTTTGAGAAATAACAATTACATTGTTAGATTATACTACCTCAATCCCCAAGAAATATTTCACCAAGGTTTTTGGTTTGAAAATGACGACAAATGTGTTTTATTTGTGAAATACCATGGTGGTTACTATATGTAAGTACAATATCATCAACATGCAATACCAGTAGATAGATACACCCACGAGTGAGTGACAATAAAACACCAGATAATCTACCTCACCTCAAGTTATACCAAATTGTTGAACAACACTTCTGAATCTACCAAATCGTATCCTAGGAGATTTCTTGAGACCATATAAAAATTTGCAGAGACATGCCAATTCGGAATACTCCCCCTAGACAGCAAAATCTTGAGATTGCTCCATATAAATTTTTTCTTACAAATCATAATGCAGAAAATAATTTCTACATCCAATTGAAAAAGAAACCAACATCAAAGAGCAGCCATGATTATGAATAAGTGAATAGAAGTCATCTTTGCAACTGGAGAAAAAGTATCACTATAGTCCAACCCAACAATTTGAGTACATTCTTTGGTGACTAAGTGAGCTTTGAGACGATCAATAATGTCATCAAGGTCAACTTTGATAACAAAAATTCTCTGACAACCAACAACAAATTTCCCACAGGGCAAAGGAACGAGGTCCCAAGTTCAACTATTCTAAAAAGTACACATTTCATCAAGCATGGCCTAACGCCAACCTGAATGGGCTAAGGCATCACCTTGTAGTTTTAAGAATTGACAAAGAGAAAATAGAAGAGAGATAGGTATAAAAAGATGGAGGCAACCTATGATAGCTCATAGCAATATATTGAGGAAAAGATTACAAGTAGTCATATACCTTTACAAAGAGTAATGGGACAACTAGTCTCAAGTGACGGAACAGGAGAGGATGGAGGAGCTAGCACCGGAGAAAAGTCAGGAGGTGGATTGGAGGATGTTGTCAATGGTGGTATACCCAAGAGGTGATGGAGGTGGGGGATTTATAGGCACACTAGATACAAAAGGAGGATCACAGACAATTGGGATGGTGATAGGATCAGTAAGAGACAGAGAAGAAGGATTGGATGTAAAGTAGGGAAAAGAATTGATTCACTAAACTGAAATAACGGTGAAGAGTTGCAGAGAAATACTTATACCCATTTTGAGATCGAGGGAAGTCTAAAAAGACACATTTGTGAGACCAAGCAGACAATTTATCAAAGTCAGGACTCAAACAATGAAAAAAGCATGTGGACTTGAAGACTTTAGGGCGTACGGATTGGAGGGGTTGGTGAAGAAATAATAGAATGAGAAATTTGGTTGTCTAAAATTGAAGATGACATGCAATTGATGAAATACCATGCATTGAGAACAACACCACTACAAAAATGTTGAGGAACCTAACCATGAAGTTATAGTGTGTGAGTTGTTTCAATGAGATGTCTATTCTTGTACTCAATCATCCCATTTTGTTGAGGTGTATAAACACAAAACGTCTGATGAAGAATACATAAAAGGCCATAAAATTTTGAAAAGATTGGAAAAGATACTTACGAGTATTATCACTATGAAAAGTACGAATAGAAACACCAAATATAATTTTAATTTCATTAAGAAAGATTGAAAAAAGAAAACAATTTAGAACGATTTTTCATTAAGAACAATCAAGTACATCTTAAATAATCATCAATAAAAATGATAAAATATTAAAATTCTAAAGTAGACTTAACATGACTAGGTCCCCAAATGCTAAAGTAAACTAAGGTAAAAGAGACAAAACATGTTAGGACTCCTAGGAAATACTACGACTATGTTTACCTAATTGACTGACAAGACAAAGTTAACAACTTAAACTGACTTAGAACAAGTTGTTGCAGCTTAGTAACGCTAGGATGACCCAATTCTGAGTGAGAGAGATGCGATCTATCATAGAGTTAACCTAAGCAGATATTCGAAGATGGTAAATACCACTCCATACAACGTAGCACCAGCAGTGCGATGATCATCTGGTTGAGGGGAGTTTGACAGTGGTGTCACCATACAAAAAGGCAACTACTGATGGTAGTGGACAGTGGCTGGCAAAAGCAGTAGCGAAAAACAGTGAAAAACAACCAAGAAAGAGGTACTAATGTAGAAGAATGA
The DNA here is from genome assembly GCA_016859785.1 of Macrotyloma uniflorum. Classification (NCBI taxonomy): domain Eukaryota; kingdom Viridiplantae; phylum Streptophyta; class Magnoliopsida; order Fabales; family Fabaceae; genus Macrotyloma; species Macrotyloma uniflorum. The sequence goes on along the minus strand of BDMB01000023.1, from coordinate 1,411,772 downwards.
GACACAATTTCTTGAAAAAAAAATGCACTAATAAACCATAAATCCACCGAAAAGATAAGAATTTGACGTAGGTTCTGGATACTATATTAAGATAAATGATAAAGAGATATAGATTAAATCCTAGTATGTATAGAGCACATAAAATTACAGGTATATAAATGAAAATTACAAAAAAAAGGGTATAAGTCCGTACATTTAACACGTAATTTCCTTTTCACATTATGTTTCGTCTCCTTTCTATCAAGACACTGAGAGATTGGTGTGAGATGGGAGATTCGTTCGGGCCTTTACAACTATCCCGACCCAACTTCATAATCTAGTTCAGTACTTCAGTTTTCTGATTATGTTTCATTCTTTTTTGAAAGCCACCTGTCACCCTTAGACTGGTGGGCTACCTACTGTGGGATTGACAAAAAAAGACTGAGTTAAGCGTTGTAGAGTGCTGAAGCTGGGATTTATCATCTTTTAAGTTCTTCACTTTGTTTCTTCATTGACATGTTTTTCATTGTAGGATCATTTCACAATGTTTCGAAAGATGGCAGTGAATATGAAATATATAGGTATTTTCTTTAGTTTCCCACGATTCTTGTTTGTTTATTTTAATTATGCAATATCACCTTTATGATGGTTGCCTACCTAATAGTTTGATCAGTTAATCTTTTGGAAGAAGTCTCATTAAAATATGATATCCAGTTTATCTAAATATTTGTCAATTTTACATGCTATAATGTAACTGTACAACTTAGATGCTCTTAAAGGACTAGACAAAGAAAACGTGTAGAAAGTTATGTTTTGGGTCCAGAATGTGAAAGAGGTTTAGTATCCATCATCGCACCTGTGGAGTTGGCTCTTATGATTAACACTTACAGTAATCTTAAAGAGGTGGAATCTGCTTCAATTTTGTAGTAACTAGATATACATTACATTTAAATTTAAATTTATTCATTTAATTATATATCTATATATGATTTACTTACTCTAAAAGTAAATATTAAAAAATATATTTTATTATTTTTTCTAATCTAATAGTCTTCCATACTAATTAATCTTAATTATTAAATTATAAAAAAATAATGATAAAAATAAATAAATAAATATATATATGGAACATATAAGGTGAGAGGCGAGTTTTATTGTAAGAGATGAGTGGGTAAAATGATAACCATTACCACTTGCTCTCATTTCCCGCTCTCCCAACGAACAAATCAGTTTCGTATTTTTCTTTTATCAATTTATTTGTGCCCAGAACTCTACCTGCAATGTTTTTTATTGTTAAAGGAGCGCGGAAACAGGATGGGCCCGACAACTTAGAGTAAAATGTCAGGACAGGAATGGCGCTGTCATTGTCATCTGCATGGTTGAAATTGAAACCAAAACTGTTTTCACTTTCAATAATTCTCGTATCATCCTCTTTTCCATGTAAACCGTCCTTCTCCTATTCCCATTTTCAAAAATTAATAAGAAAACCGCTTTGTTGTAAGACTGGGAAGATAAGAGTGCATGTAGTGTAAGTAAAAAAAAATATAATTAGAGTTGTATCCTTCATTTACTTTCTCATCTGTCACAATAAACCCTTCTTGACAGTAATTATTCACTACCTTTATTTAAAATCAATTACTCTTGGGAGCAGCTAGCTACTTCTCTATTGAAATCTTGAAACTTGTTATTTTCGTTTAAACTTGTTTGTTACTTTCATAGATCCAACGTACATGATTCGAGCTATTCCAAGTAATGCCTCGGACAACATTTACTGCACACTTCTTGCTCAAGGTGCTGTTCATGGAGCTATGGCTGGATATACTGGCTTCACAGTCGGGTCTGTGAACAGTAAACATGCTTATATCCCAATTGCTGTGAGTGGTTCATTTCATTAACTCATGTTTATAATCAAATTCAAGTAAAGTACTCTGTGCTACGCTTAACAATCTTTTTGTATTTGTCTGTTTTGTTATTTTCTGATACAATTCTGTATTTTGTTAGCTACGTATCTTCTGGAGTATCTTCTGTTGTTTTCTTCAGTAGGTTATTAGTGTTTACATACTAAAATTCAATAGAAAACCTTCCTAGACTAAAACATCAACGGTTCTGAAATAGATTAATATATTGAAATTGTTCGACTAAAAGATGATTTACAATATCAAATTAAATAACATAAATAAAAAATATTCACAAATTTAGTTCTTTATTATTCCAGATGGAAAGTAATATCATATTTTCTTATGGTTTATTAGTGAATATCTCATCATCAAAAAGACTAACCATTCTAAATGGAAGAATCTTTTACCCATGTTAGAATAAGTCTTGAGTAGTTTTGATTCTTATTGTTGAAGAAGCTTTCCTAACGTTCACCTGATTCTCCCTAAAGAACCTGATATGTTTCTTTCCATTTAGCAACCTTCTAGACAAGAAAAACATTTCAAAAATAATTCTTCTATTCTTACATGCATTCAGGAAAATACCATACATGATTTATTTATAGAGACTTTTTATTGGGTAAAAAAACTGAACTGATCTAACAAGGACTAACTATTAGAAAAGATGGCTGAATTAAGATGCAGAAGAGAAAGCTTACCTGCCAGCGAGGCACAAAATCATGTATTTTTTGTTAGTGAAAGTTCCAGGAGGTTGATAAAATTTCTTAAATTTGAATCCTGGAAATAAATTTGCCACGAAAACTACTTCCTCCGTCTGACACTACAACATGAATAAAACTGAAGCCCTTTACGGGTCCATCTCAGACACCATCTAAGAGACCTTGCAACATTAAGTTGATCATGAGTATCAACGTTTACAACATGCTACATTTTTGTGTGCTTATTATAATTGGATATCTTAAGTAAAAAGACATGGATTATTTGATAATTGCTATATACAATTAGTCGTTTCTGTTAAGTGTGTAATTTTCCTGGAGATTTTTGTTCTACATCGTTTCTCATATTATAATTTTGCTTGTGATTCCATGCATCCGAACATCTTGTTACAGCGTGTGACGGAGAGGCAGAAAACGGTCAAGCTGAATGATAGGATGTGGGCTAGACTTCTTGCATCGACGAATCAACCAGGTTTCATTGCCTCTGATCAAGAAAGAGTTGACAAATAGGTCATGAAGATATAGTAAATACTATATGATTATTACCTGTCTCTAGGTTTTATCATGGGTATTGATTGATTTCTGTGAATTAATTTGTCAGATGATGCATTAACATTTATTTAGTATATAGGGTATGATATCACCTATTCAATTTTTTTCATTTTTATAATTGGCAGTGACATAAGTTCCACTACGCCCCCTCCTGCTCAATCATTATGTACACTTTACGTGTCTACAATGCGCTTGCAAATTTTAAAAATCCTCATGTTAGCATTTGCATTTAGTGGGCAAATATAACAAGATTGTATAATATCGTTTTATTTACTTTTTCCTGAAATCAAATATATGCCTTTTGATTTCATTTGGTTTTGTTTTATTTATTTTTAAAATGTTCTAAATATGAAATGACATGTTATGGATCTGGTCATTTTTAAACCATGGTGCAATATTTTTAAGTCTGTGAATGTACCTAATACTCCTGCAGGTCCACTCCATGATAATATCATCCGAGAAAAAGTGAAAGTTCAACTGCTCAATTGCTATCATTTCTGTTTAGCTAAAATGAAAAGATTTCACTGAAGGGGCTCCTCCATGCAGCACATGCCAAAGGAGCTAAGAAATTTTCACACTTAAAAAGATTATATTTTTCCTAATCATTAATAATAGGCATTTGGACACCTTTAAGCACAGTTAAAAATAGTAAGCAAAAGATTCTATCAAAAAGTAATTTTAAATGGATTTGGATCCTCTCATGATCAGAATTAACAGGAGAGGTCTTGTTTAATAAAATCCTAACCATTTATTACGTTTATTACAAAATTTAAATGTTGAAATAAAAGCGAAGTAAAACTATGTGAACCTCAAGAATCAACAAGATTGAAAATCCTTCTTTAAGAAATTAAATCTATACAATGCCGCACGATGTATAAAATATGATATTAAACTGATTCAGTACCTCATGTTTTCCATCAACACCATCTGGTTCAAACAAATTGACATCTGAATCAACATTTATATTAGCCTAGGAAGCATTGTTTTTGTTGTTATCAGCCTGATTGTCTTTGGTTTAGATTCTTTGGAAGTACAACGCTGAACTATGATTGTCTTCACCCACAGAACTAGAATTGAAATTAAATCCGAAATTCCACTCATCAGATTGATGAGATACTGATGCAGGAGATGAACCAATTGTACCGTCAAGTTTGAGTAATTCCATATTAGTGGTAATAAATGTCCGCCTACCACAAATCCAAAATCAGATTGTGTTACGAATGAACAATGTAACACAAAATGAGGAAATTATGTGAAAACAACTGACCAAATTTTGATTTGATCCTGACCCTGAATTCAACTCCCCAAAACTTTGGTTGAACATAGAAAACCCAGTTCCAACATCTTTTGATTCACTATTCAGACCTGGTTGTGGGCTAATATGATTTTGCGAAGCAGAATGTGGACTGAACTCAAACTCCAGGTGCCATCCACCAGCTTTGTCCGAAATCCCATTGGATGAATCCAACAAAGAACCAACATCATGAGCACTATTATCATGCTTTTGCACTTCAGCCTTTGAAATATAATACATTCTATCAGGGATACGAAATTCATTACATGAATAACAAAGCTTGTATTTATGTGATGTGATCAATCTCTTGCCCAAGAGAACAGTCCCTTAATGCACTTAAAATCATAGATGCTGACGTGAAATGCCAAAAATGACTCAAGACACAATTTAAGCAAGCATAAAAATTTATTGATACGACGGAGCACTATTTTCCTACCCTCTTTTTGTTCTCATTTAGGACAATTAAATCAATCAACCCTTGCTTCTCACAGGGAAGCTACTAATAATCACATAATACTAACAAAAAGTAAAAAGCAATCACATAACTCATAGCTTTCCTAAACCTCGTTTCCATAGTACAAGCAATAGAAAAGATCCACTCACAATTCTGAATTAAGGAAAGAAAGATAAAATCATACTTTGAATTCCAGCATTCACTTCAGCTTCAAGTTCCATAATCCATAAGCTTAAATAAATTCGCTCTATTACCAATCATTCAGCCTCCAACCTGGCCTTTCTTCTCCCTCATAAAGTCTGTCGATGTTCACAAAAAATTATAAAAATAACCAAAATATATATTTTTCTCATCTGTAGATGATAGAAACTTTGTAAGAAACCACTATCATATCAAGGAACCATTGTCTCCACAACAAGTTTTGTGTGATGCACAAAACATAAATCCAATTATCAGATAGTGTCGGTTTGTTCTTTTTAATTCCACAACTTCTATATTTTATCACCATCAGTTCTATGTGGATCATAGGGACTACCTAATATTCCCAGAGGATAAAGTATATTTAGTGCAAAAGTTTTGCTCACCCATCTTTTCCTCCTGAATCAATTAAGAACAAAAGTATTGAAATCCCTCACGGAAATTCCAGATAGGGCATTCGAGAATATATTTATCAACTATGAGCCTTTAACTTATTAACTTAAAAAGCACCTTTCAAGGAAAACAGAGAACGCATCCAAACCACAACTCATCCATTCAAAAAGAAAATAAAAATTGAAAAAGTCGCAGCAAAAACAGGGGAATGCACAAGAATAGCTGTTTAAGCTTCTGAATAACATTTTTCGTTTCTCTTCCTTCATCAACCATGAACTGTGAGAATTAAATAAAGCCCAAAACATTATTCAGGTAAACCTTGAATAAAACCGAAACAACCCCCAACAAAAATTCAAGAACCCGAAAAAAGAAGGTTTACCTGAAGCAGAAAAATAGACCTTTGACTATCCATCATCAAGAAAAGTGAGGGGTTGAAAGGTATCGGAAGCAGCACCGCAGAGAGTGGTGGCGGCGGTGGCGGCAACAGAAGCGCGCGCTACGGCTTACGCAGTTGATCGGATCAGATAGCCCTGGAACCAACCGCACATCCAATTCCGATCAACAACTTGGAGGTATGGCTGAGTGGCTTAAGGCATTGGTTTGCTAAATCGACATACAATAAGATTGTATCATGGCTTCGAATCCCATTTCCTCCGCCATGGAAGTGGAACGGACGGGCGAAAAATTACGTGAGAGAAAGAACCTCTTGGCGTGTGTTAGGAGAAGAATGTTGAGAACAATCTGAATAACAACATGGGAAGCTACGTTTTCTTCTTGCTTTTCTTTTGCCGCGAAACTTCACACTTCTTCAAACCTGCTAAGTTATCTGTTTAATAACAGTAGTTAGTTATCAACTTTTTTTAAAAGAAAAATAAATAAAAAATTAAACATCAACAACTATTTATCTTCTGTCATTTAAAATCAATAAAATTAAATAGCATAGAATTATATTCTACGTTTTTCTTATCAGTTATTAGTCTTCAACTAAAAATATATTTAATTTTTTTTATTAAATTCATTTCAATTTTAAATACTAGTTGTTATTATAAAAAATATTATTAATAAAATATTTTTTTCTTCTTATTTTTTTGAAAGGATTATGTTTAATATTTATTTTTTTATTTTATTAAAATTATATTAGCAATATTCTAACATGAATAGAGTTAATTATTTAAATTAAAAATATTAAACAAGTTTAAGAGTAAATGATCCTAATTGTTTTAAAAATAGTTTTTTCCTTAAAAAAAAATAATGGCTAATATTAGTGTTGGAGTTCAAAATGACTTGAAATCTCACATTGGATAAAAATAGGAAGGTTGAATAGCAAATGAGGGAGAAAGACACAAATTCTTAGTCTTAATATTTTAGGTAAGAAGTGGAGTTATATCCATTTATATGATTGTTAGTTTATCCCATTGTGAAAATCTCGCCGTAGTTTACCAGTTTACCCCCTCTTTAAATACCTAATAGTGGTATGAGAGTCAAATTCGTTTAGAGTTTCAAGTAGGATAAGAAGTGGCCGTAGTTAACTCCTCTTTGTATCCCTAACAATTAGAGACTTTAAGGATATATATATATAAAAGGTAGTTATTATTTTCTAGTATAAAGTAGATATTTCTTTTACTCTGCCTTTGTTAATAGGGAAGTGGAGAGATGTTGAAAATCAAACAGCAGGGATGATTAGAGTGATGGCGTAACAATAAGGAACTTGTACTTTTAAATATAGCCTTTGCTTTTGGTCACATTAAAACTATATTAATGTATATAAACGAATGTCTAACTTTTATGTTTCATTAATATTTTTATCTAACAATTTTAAAAAGTCTAAAAGATAATACACTTAAAATTTAAATAAAAGTATTTAATGGATAAGAAGACTTTTTAATTTATTAGTTATTTATCATAATTTAAAATGAAAAAAATTTGAATAGTATTAGATAAAATGAAAATTCACCTTTTCTTAGTATTAAAACATTTAGGAGAGTTCGTGATTCTTTTCATATTTTAATATATTTTAAATAAAAACAAAAATTTCATGATAGCATTAAACAAGGATGAATTTAAATTTGTATTAATTTAAATAGTTTTTGTTATAGTTTCATAATTTAAAATTTAGTTAAAATTAAAAGGTCATATTTATTTTCAATGATTGAATGAAATATACACTCAATATATAAAAGAGAGAATATATACTAAGAGAGTGAGAATATATATATATATATATATATAAGGAAACTTCAATCTGTGTACTCTAATCTATTTACAGAGAAAGTAAACATTGAACCATTTTTGCAAAATTAAAAACAAGAATAGTTCAGAAAGAGGCTGACATAAAGTGAAAAGAAAGGTATATTTATCATTAATTTCAATAAAAAGTACTCGATAATTATTTTAGATCAAAGTAATGGCTAATAAACAGGAAATCAATATAGACAGAACAGAAGGTATAAAGTAATGGTTTTAAACTGAGAAAAAGTCCATGTATAATTACGATAAAATTAAAGGGTAAATGTATCATTACAGGAAAATTCAAGCAGCATTGCTGTAATTAACTAAAAAACATTATCTGTCAATTATTAGAGATAAGACCTATAACCTCTGTTTTGCTTTGCTGGTTTTGGCTAAACCACTGCACAAGTGTATGAAATATAGTTCTTAGAGGGTGCTTAAGTGCTTTGATGTGATTTGTTTAAAATATCAAAATTAATGTGCTTAATCCTTTTGATACAAGTTGAAGATGAGTGTCCAAATGTATTAATCATGTCTTTAAAGCAGCAGCCTTTTTTCTAGATTGCAACGCAATGTATACTAATCAGCAAGAAACAAACCAAAAACAAGTTGTTGACTCTGTGCATACAAGTTGCCAAGTTTCTTGTCCCCATTACTTTACTTGATTTATTTGCTCTTTCTACAAAACAGCTGTGCTGCTAACTGCCAAAGACCAAGTTGAGCATCTAACCAATAATGATTTTGTGGCTTCAATGTGGGGTACCCAAATAGAAGACCATTTAATTTGGATAAGATTATGTATTTCCAGAGTGAAAACCGTGTAACTCTCTATTCCCATTAACTAGATGATCATCAATTTTGATGCATCAATAGTGACCCTTTTTTAGTGACAGATTTGTCTCTATATATATATCTTAGTTGATATCTTTCTATGCATCCCAAATTAAACCAACCTCCTATTCAACAGTTCTTGTTTCTTAAAGATGGCCACAGAAGAAGAAATTACAACTTTGAAACTGTTGCGCCAATATCTCTTGGGGGATATTTCAGACCCTTTTCTCACCAACCTCATTCCTGTAAAAGTTGAGGATCCCTCATCAGAACTTGATTCGGGTTCAAACTTCTCAGAACAAAGCAGCTTCTGCAGGTTTCTAGAATGCTTTGATTTTGAAGCAGACAAAGAAGTGGTAGGTCTCACTTCTCATCATAAAATCCAAAACTCCATTGCTTCAAGTCCACCCCAGAATTCTGATTTGGCAGAACCAAAAGTGTCAGTGAAAAAGGAAGCAACATGTTGTTATGAGGCAAGGCGTTACAGAGGAGTGAGGAGAAGACCATGGGGGAAGTTTGCTGCAGAGATCCGTGACCCCAAAAGGAAAGGGAGCAGGGTGTGGCTAGGCACATTTGACAGAGAGATTGATGCTGCCAAGGCTTATGATTGTGCTGCCTTCAGAATGAGGGGTCAGAAGGCTGTGTTGAATTTCCCCTTGGAGGCTGGAAATTCTCATCCAGAGCCCAACAGTTGTGGCAGAAAAAGGAGAAGAGAGTGCACAACAACTGCCACAACTTCAAGTCATGTTATGTCATGAGAACTAAACCAGTGTGAGAAGGAGCATGTTTTTATGTCAGTTAAATAAGTCATGCAAAGGTTTGGTATTTGAATCCTTGAGTTTTGGCTAAGGAAAGCATATGGGGTGAAATTGAATTGAACAGTTCTCAGAGAAACCTGGTTCTATTTGTTCACACAAGGATCTCAAACTAGAATGTGCAAAGTCACCACACTCACCTTAGTTTAATATATATAATGAGGAAAGTTTTTACTGTATATCTTTCTGCATATTTACTTTTAGGATCAGTAACTATATTGAATGTGACTTATTTCTGCAATTGATTGTGATAGTTTGCTTTCTTAATTACTGTAATTAAGAAATGATTTTTCTTTTCAAATCACCATAATTAAGATAATAGTTTAGTCTTTTTTTAGTTACATAATCAAGATAGAAAAGTAGTAATAAATAGAATACTTTCACATAGTTTTGTTTTGTGTAAAATTGTATTTTTTTTTGTCTCTGTAAGTCTTTCTCTTTTATCTCCATGATATCTATTCTATGCGTGTCACTCTTTTTAATAAAATTTTAGTAATTTATTTTGAAAATATTAATTGGAGTGAGTATTTGAAAAGTGAACTAACTCCTTTAAAAAATTGATGAAATATCTTTATTTAATATTTGATATTAACACATTTGACATTCTCTTTTTAAGATACTAGATTAATCTCATAAGTAATTAGAAAATTAAGAATAATTTTTTTTTTAGTTCTTCTAAAATTTTCTAAATTTGATGTAATGCTTAACAAATTAATGTAATATATTAGTTCCTTTTGATCTAAAAAATGGTTTACGCAATGATTAATAATGATTATAAAGTTTTATGAAACCACTTTCAAAATAAAAAATGATGTTATTCCAAATTAAAGAGACTAAAATAAGACATTTTTTTCCTTCACATTATCCTTTATTCTGAAAATTAATTTCTTACATTTTTTTACATTTCAGAATTTGAAAAAAATGAAAGAATGCAAATATAATTCCTTGAATTTTTTGTTTTGTTTATTGGGTCACGTTTCAATTGGGCTTGGACCATTAACTATTATTTCTTTCTTCAATGTGTACGGAACTTGAATGATTTGGATCTTGGAGGATAGCTGCAATCTGTGCGTGGTGTAGATATTTATTCCAGAGTTACTATTCACACCCCCTTATCACTTCACACATTTTCCCCAATTTTTTTTTCAAAAAATTTTGCATAAATACCCTTATTAAGTTAACATCACATTATTTTTTCCTCAAATTTTTTCCTTTTTGTTCTCTCAATATTTTAATTTCTGGAGGAGTAAATATATTTCAGATTCTCTTCTATCATAAGTTAATATAGTTAATTTTTTTTTACACATTAATTTGATCTTGTATATATAAGACATTTTTATTCTAGTTTTTAATTATATATGTAATGCATCTTAATTCAACAATCATAAACAAATGAACTTGAGAATATACTATACGCATAGAATCAAATTAAAAATATAAAAAAAAAACTGTAATAAAAACTAAATAATAACACTTATATTTTCAAAAAATAATATAATGAATTTCTATATGTTAATGACTAAATTAAGATTTTACTTTTAAGCTATATGTTTAATCTTTAAATATAAATTTAAGTACATAATTTACAGTTTAAGATTTTATAATATATTAAGGAAAATAATAAATACATTTTTTTATATATATATATTTTAAATGGCACTCATATTTTAATAAAGAATGAGATAATTATGGCGGTTAAATAGTTAACACATTGATTTGTGATGAAAAATTAAGAAAAAAATATTAATAGTACATTATAAAATAAAAAACTTCATTTATTTTGAAACAAATTGAAAAGACTAAAACTGCAAATAATTCAAATATTTTGGAAATGTGTTTGGTATATAAAAATCTATATTTTAAAAATCGAAATAATTATTGAACTGATTAAAGTATCATTTCAAGTTTATCGGTTGAATCAGTATTTGAATCAATATTTAAAAATAATATTAATAATTAAATTATATACAAAATAACATCAGAAAAATAAAATATTACAATTTAATAATACTAAAAAAATAAAAAATAACATATTTTATAAATTTTTAAATTTTTAGATAAACTTAAAAATCAAATATTTCATAATATTTAGGTATGAGGATCAATATTATATTACATGATATTTTTTAAAAGTAAGAAATTTATTAAAAAAGAAAAAAAGGAATATATTTAATTTTTATTTTTATTTTTAAAATAACACCCAAATAATATTTTAAAAAACATTTTTAATTGAATATTAATGAACCTATTTTTAATTTATTTTGTATTAGTTTTTTTTTCAATTTTTGTTTAATTATAAGTTAGTTTTATGATTCAAATGAATAAATATTACATCAGTTCACTAGTTTTTTAATTGATTCGATTTTTAAAATATAGATAAAAATAATGAAAATAAACATGTGACTATATTTAAATAAAATCTTTTATTTATTAAGAGGTGTGTTGTAGCAGGGAAGTTCACACCTACCCCGTGATAGCAATAATGCCAATTTTTTGGGTTTTAAAAAAAAAAAATCCAACAAACTCATTACTTAAAAAGTTAATATTTCCTCCATTTTAAAATTATGGTTATTTTACCTTAATACACATCTATTAAGAAAACAGTAATTATTATATTTATAGATTGGAATTATTCTTTTTTATATTATATTATATTTTCTATAAGTTTATTATTTTTCATTTATATTTTTTTAAATGTAAAGAAATATTTTGGATGTGTATATTTTTCTCAATATCCAACAAGAGGATAGGAGGTGCGATTATTTAAGATGTGGTGTGATTATAATTACATTTTCTGTTAGTAATCCTAGATCATAATTGTTTAATTTAGAAATCTAAGAATTCAAATAAGTAATTATAATTTTTAGAGACCAAAATTAACACATTATATGATTTCAAATTCAAAATAAAAATAAAAATATAATTTAGTTATTTTTTTTCCCTCATAATTAGTTTCGTATAATAGTAAAAACTATGTTTCTACCTAAAAATCTGTACCCTCATAAAAACGTAGCTTATGGAACAGTACAACTTAATGCTTCCACATTCATCGTCACCTATTTTCCAGACCATATTTATTTGATTATTTTATTTTAAACTAAGTAAATTTGATAAAAAAAAAATTATTATAATAAAAACTTATATTTTCTAATCTTTAAATCTGTGGATAATTTTCAAAATATGTAAAAAAATATATTTCTTTTGACTTCTCTGAGGTCAAAATTGGTGGGTAATATATTCGTAAGAAACTATTTTCTATATATTTGTTTGTCCGTAAATAATTAACACGAATATTTTCTGTCGTAAATATTTATGACATTATTGTAGCGCATTTTTCCAACAGAAATTTTTGTGATATTGATAAGTAATGAAATAAATTGTAAAATCTTTGAAATTTTATTGATCTCGATATACTTCTTAACTTTCACTTATTTGTATTAATATTTTAAAATTTAGATTGAATTTTTTAATAATAATTTTTAGTTCAAATTTATTGATATTGTCCTATTTTAAAATTTAAGAAACATACTATAAACAGTGAGAATATCTCCAATCTAAGTAATACGAAATGTTTATATATTAAAAAATATAAATTAGGATCTTTATTATTAAGTAACTTATATCAATTTTATTTTAATGAAAAAAATAATTCACATTCAAAAATAAATTTTATGATATTTATATTTTTTAAGTTATTTTTTTATTTTTAAAAAACTAATTCTTATATAAGAAATAAATCTCAATTTAAAAGAATTAATATATATCATATAAATTAATTTTAAAAAAAAATCTTCAATTTAAAATAAAGAATATCCTTCAATTAAAAATATTCTAAGGATCAAGTTATATATTACTTTATATGTATTGCATTTTTATATGGCAATTAATATTATTAGTCCACCTATATTCCCAATATTCATTTAAAACAATAGAATGGTACCACATTATTTTTCATTTCAAATTCCAAAACATACCTTGTGGACAAATTACATGTCACCTAGGTTTTAATTAAGCTAGGACGCTTATAATTCCTTTTTCCCACAATTAGTAGGATCGCCATAACTTTGCATTGAAGCTATTTGTAGCTTTTAAGGTGGATTTTCAACAAGCATGTTCAGAAATGTTGGGCATTGATTGCTCTTATTACAACTTCAGGACAGACATGGAAAGGGAACAAAAATTAAAACATAAGAAGGGAAAACAAGAGCATGGAAATCTGAGGATTTCAAATTAGACTTTATTTTTCCTTGGAAGAAAGTGACCAGACTAAGCCATAGACTTCAACTGGGTAACCAGATCTGTGATGAATTTGTTCTGAATTTTCTTATCAGATAAAAACTTGCCCCATTTCATGTGGTTTTCTCTAATGTGTTTCCCTGGCTCTTTGTCATCCTCCAACATCAAAGTTTTCAATGCCTTTAGTACATCCTCTTTGTGAAAGTAGCCATCTTTTTCCCTCCTATTTACCTCTACCCCTGCCTCCAAATCCTTGGCTATGAGCTTAGAATTGGAAAACTGGTCACCCTTGAAAGGCAACAGCACAAGTTGACAGTCATTGACCATAGCTTCTATCACCGAACTAAACCCAGCATGGCATACATAGCAGCCCACACTAGAGTGTTTCAGCACAAGTTGCTGCTGAAACCAACCAGTGTGCACCACTCCCCTATCCTTCACTCTTTCCAAGAACCCTTTTGGTAGTGTTCTCTCCAACTCAGCTTTGGCAGAGAGATTGGATGGGAAATTTAGAACCAAAATAAAAGGTAAGCCCGTGAGTTCTAACCCACTGGCTAGTTCTTTGATTTGATCATCATTCAGAAAGGTTTCACTACCAAAGGAGCATAATATGACAGATTTGGCCGGGAAAGTGTCTAACCATTTGGACCACCTTTCCTCTAGCACATCAGTTGATGGCTCGGGGACCAGTGGCCCAGATAGCAAAACTGGTTTTCCAAATTGCTTTTCTATGTAATCTAAATAGGTTCCTTCTATTTCCTTGCATGTTTTAAACACTATGAATGAGCACTCACCAAGGCTTTGCAGAACTCGCTCATAAGCAGTGATGTTTTCACCAAATCTTGTAAAGAGGAACATGAAGTCCATGGCCTCAAAGGCCTTGAGGGAAACATCGGAGTTTTGAGGATACCCAGGTGGGGGGGTTTTAAGATCCTCAAAAGTGATGTTTCTTCCCTCAACATTGGCAAGTCTCGAAGGCACAGTAATATAAGAATCAGAAATGGCAGAGTAGACTGAGAAATGAACGGATTTGATGCCTAGTTCAGAAGCTAGTTTCGGGAGCCAGTGTTGTGCAAAGTCAAAGAAAACATAGTGGGGTTTTAGTTCCAACAGAAGAGACTTTACCTGAGGCTGAGTAAGGTCGAGGGCATGTATGAGATTTGCAGCCAAGTCAGGAGGCAAATCAGCAGTGCTGCTTGTGCCATTTGGGAACTTGAGTGGAATAACATTTATGGCTGGATTGAGATTAAGGGTTGATCTGATTCTTGGAATGTTGGACTCAGCTGACAAGAAAGTGATGCGAACACCCCGAGAGAATAACTTGTTGGATAACTGAACAAAAGGGCTAATATGACCAAATGCAAGAAATGGGAACATAACAAGATGAAGTTCGTCATTGCTGATAAATTGAGTAGTCATCTTTATCTTCTGTGTTCTTTGCTGTTACTGTGTTGCTCGGAGAGGAGGTAGCAGTGGCTACTTACATAGTTGATTTGGTATATATATTAACCTTTTCACGGATTGGGTTCATGGTTAATCAATCTCTTTGGGTAGTTGAAATGTGTGGTTGTCATCATCTTCAAAATATATACTATTATATTCTATTGTCTGCAAGCAAGCAAGCAAGCATGGCCATCTTTAATTCATAGCTTTATTTCACTTTTCAAGAGTTCTTCCTCTTTATGGGTGGTGGGGCTTTTATAATACAATATGTCATTTATTGAAATATGCAAGGACGTGATCACTCAGAACAATCACATTCTTACAAATACCACCGAACATCTCAACAAGGTAATACAACTACACGACAAACTACCAAATAAGTGAAAGTGAGAGATGAAGAAAACTATTAGTAGATTAAAAAAATAAAATTATACATTCAAATTAAACATATATTAAAAGGAGTAAAATTATGAGTAGTTAGTCACATTTTAAATCTACAGTGATGAATATTTTTCAATATATTATCATGCTTTTAAATTAAATAATTATATAAAAGATAAAAAAAGCTATAAAAAATTGGACTAAAGATTACCAAATTAGGAAAGGAAGAAAAGTTCAATATTAGTACAGTTTCTTAATTTGTTCTAAAAAATAAGTAGAATTTTCCAAAAGGATGCACTCCTACCATAATTACGGGACCCTTCTTGTGACTACAAGTAGTTTGTGTGAAAAACTTACTGTAATACTTGGTAAATATATGAAAAAAATAAGTTTGCAGACATTTGATATTACATTTAATAATTCATTAGAACTAAAATTTTTGTCTTTAATTGTGATGTTATTTATGCGATTGGTGTAGTTTTTAATTAAAAATAAATTTAAATTAAATATAAAAATTTTACCTATTTTAAAAAAATTCAAATCAATTTTAATTATTAGATTTAAATAGATTCTTATAATTTTAAATTTTATTTTATTTTTTATTAAACATATTTTTTTTATTTTTTAAATTAAAATATAATTATAATAAATATATTATTTAAAAATTTAAAAATATATTAAATAATAAATAAATAATAATATAATTATTATTAGATATCATGTATAATATTAATTTATAATATTAATTTATGAATAATATTAATATAAAAAAAATTTAGAATAATAATATTATTTTAAAATAAATATAAAATATTAACAATTATATAATTTAAATAGTTTAAAAATTTTCAAATTATTATTCTATTACTTAAATTTTTTTTAATATTATTAAAAATTGAATTCATATATTATTTAATTGGATCGAACTAATGATTTGAGTTAAAAATTAATTCTGCCTTAATTTCCTAATCATGCTTGAGTGGTATAATTAAATTATTTTTAAGTTTAGCTGAGAGACTCACAGTTTAAATCAGAAACTCTTAAAATTATTATATTTAAATTATTTCTAATTAAGATGATTTAGAAATAACCGCATATTACCAATCCGTAATCCGAAAATTTATATTATATTCTATATTGTCTGCAAGCAAGCATGGCCATCTTTAATTGATAGCTTTATTTCAAGAGATCTTCCTCTTTATGGGTGGTGGGGCTTTTATAGTACAATATTTCATTTATTGAAAAATGCAAGGTCGTAATCACTCCAGAACTATAGTACATTTATAGTACAATATTTCATTTTTTTTATAGTACATTCTTACAAATACCACCGAACATCTCAACACCGTAATACAACTACACGACAAATTACCAAATAAGTGAAAGTAAGAGATTAAAAGGAGTAAAATTATGAGTAGTTAGTCACATTTTAAATCTACATTGATGAAATATTATTCAATATATTATCATACTTTTAAATTAAATAATTATATAAAAGATAAAAAAAAGCTATAAAAAATTGGACTAAAGATTACCAAATTAAGAAAGGAAAAAAAAGTTCAATATTAGTACAGTTTCTTAATTTGTTCTAAAAAAGCAGTAGAATTTTCCAAAAGGATGCACTCCTACCATAGTTTGTGTGAATAACTTACTGTAATACTTGGTAAATATATGAAAAAAATAAGTTTGCAGACATTTGATATTACATTTAATAATTCATTATAACTAAATTTTTGTCTTTAATTGTGATGTTATTTATGCGATTGGTGTAGTTTTTAATTAAAAATAAATTTAAATTAAATATAAAATTTTTATCTATTTTTAAAAAATTCAAATCAATTTTAACTATAGGATTTAAATCGATTTTTATAATTTTAAATTTTATTTTATCTTTTAGATAATTTTTTATATTTTTAAAACTAAAATATAATTATAATAAATATATTATTTAAAAATTAAAAAATATATTAATGATATATTATAATATTAATTTATGAATAATATTAATAAAATAAATAAAAAATAAAAAATTAAGAATAATAATATTATTATAAAATAAATATAAAATATTAATCGATACATAATTTGAATTTAAATAGTTTAAAAATTTTTAAAATTATTATTCTATTACTTAAATTTTTAATATTATTTAAAGTTATAATATTAAAATTCTTATCTCTCGTTATTATTAATAATTTATTAATAAAATTTACTTTATATTTAAAAATCTAAATAAAAAATAACCTAATAAAAATAAAATTAATTAAAATAAAATCTTATATTTTAAATAAAACATATAAATATTAAAGTATTTAATATTAAAATATATAATAAAATAATAAATAAAAAATTAAAATGAAAAGATGAATAATTAAAAGAAAAAAACAAAAAAAAAACTTATCATTTAAAAAAAAGAAGAAAATAATTTATATAAAATTGTATGATAAAAATTAATTAAAATAAGAATGGATAATATAATAATAAAATTATAATAAAGATATTTATAAAAAATAAATCAAATATGTTTAACGAATAAAAATAATAAAAATATTATATTTAAATTAAAATTAAAAATATAATTATATTATAATAAAATATTATAATTCGATTCTATTTAGTATAAGAAAACGATTTTTATTGATATTTTTGTGACTGAGTTACAGTAGTATAAATATACAAATTGATAACATAATAAAGGAAAACAGATATACATAATCTGGCTAATTATGATAATAAAAGCTAATTATTGTAATATAATAATTAATTTTTATTATGATTGATATCCTCCCGCAAGTTGGACGATCTGGAAGAGAGACGCAACTTGGACAGCAATGAATCAAACCGAGGGCAAAGCAGAGGTTTTGTGAGTATATCAGCAAGCTGATCATCAGTAAACACAAAAGATACCCGAAACTTGCCTTTTTGAACATTTTCACGAACAAAATGATAGGCTAAGGCTATGTGTTTCATCCGAGAGTGGAAAATAGGATTAGCGCAGTGAACAAGGATAGGACCCATAGAAGCTCACTGGCCGTGTCAGCCAAGGCTTTGTATTCTGCTTCAGTCGAGGAACGAGCAACAGAGCGTTGTTTCCGGGAGCTCCAAGAGATGGGAGTGCTACCAAGATATAACAAGTAACCAGTGGTGGAGATATAATCATCCTTATCACCTGCCCAATCTGCATCAGAGTAAGCATGAAGGGTTAGTGGATTAGTTGCCGAGATGAAGATGCCTTTGTCACAAGACCCCGCCAAATAACGAAGCACCCGTTTGAGGACAGACCAATGTGCCGTTCTGGGGTGTTGCATGAACTGCGCAAGTTTGTTGGTGCTGAAGGCGATATCTGGACGAATAATACTTAAGTATTGAAGACTTCCCACGAGAGCGCGGTAGTCAGTTGGGGAAGGTAAGAGATCACCTGAATCCTTGAGTAATGGAGCACTGGCAGACAAGGGAGTGGATGCTGATTTGGTGTTAACCATGCCTGATTTATGGAGTAGATCAGTGATGTATTTCCTTTGCAAAAGAAAAAGTCTTGTAGCAGAAAGAATTACTTCGACTCCCAAGAAATAGTTAAGACATCCAAGGTCTTTCAGCGAAAACCGAGCAGCAAGGGTGGAAATAAGGTTGGACAACTCTGTAGAGGAATTCCCAGTGACAATGATATCATCAACATATACTAATAAATATAGTGTGGAACCTGATTTCTGGTAAATGAAGAGAGAGGTATCTCCAGTTGAATTGACAAATCCAAGGGAAAGGAGAAACGCGCGAAGCTCCGTATACCAGGCACGGGGTGCTTGCTTTAGCCCATAGAGTGCCTTTTTTAGGCGACAAACATGATCAGGAAAACTTTTGTCGACAAAATCAGGGGGCTGAAGCATGAATACATCCTCTTTGAGTGTCCCTTGAAGGAACACATTATTTACATCAAGTTGGCGCATGGACCATCCTTGATGAACTGCAAGTGTCAGGACAATGCGAATGGTGACTGGTTTAACAACCGGACTAAATGTCTCTGTATAGTCCCAACCAGGGCGTTGGTGAAAACCTTTGGCAACTAGTCGAGCCTTGTATCGATCAATCGAGCCATCCGGGTGTCGTTTGATTTGAAAAACCCATTTGTAGCCAACCAAATTTGGAGCAGAGGACCGACTGACAAGTTCCCAAGTGTTGTTGCGGTGTAAGGCGTCAAACTCAGCTTGCATAGCTGAGCGCCAATCAGGGTCGCGAAGAGCTTGGGTGATGGTGCTGGGTTCGAGTGGAAGAGAGGGTTGGACATGGAGGTTAAGCTTCTTGATAGGCTTGACAATGTTGTTTTTAGACCGGGTGATGATGCCACCCTTATCAGGTTGGGGTCTCCTGTGAGGGTTGACAGCAGGTTGAGATGGTGGCATAGAACATTGTGGGGATGGTGTTAAGGATGGAGGTGAGTGAGGGAATTCAGAGTGGCTAGTGGAGGGTGGGGCCGGTGGGTTTAGAGTGGGACTAACCATGGGTTGGTTTATGTGATGAAGTATGGAGAGCTGAAGTGAGGCAAGGAGATCTGCAGTTTGCTTCAGAGAATGCATGTAGGTGGTGATGGATTGGGTGCCTTTGGACGCTGTGTGGAGACGCTCCTTTAACTGCTTGAGGTGGCTGCGGGATGCCTTGGCATAGGTGCGCTGAAGAAGAGTCCAGAAATTATGTGATGTCTTTGTTTGAGACATCCAGAGATTATGTGATGTCTTTGTTTGAGACACCAGGGATGCTACTTCTAAGGAAAGAGTGGTGGGGAGAGCACCGTATATTAGGCGGTCATGTCGATGCCAGGTTTGATAAGCAGGATTCGGATTTGTCACCATCGTCATCGGTGCAGGAAAGGATCCATCTGGATATTTAAGAAGATCATAGCTATCAAGGAGAGCTTCAACTTGGAGTTTCCAGGTGAGGTAATTGGAGGGAAGAAACTTGGTTACACTGCTGAGGGTGATGCAGATGAAGGGTTTTGATGACTCATGAGGATTGCTAATAGAGGAGGAGTTGTCATTGGCCATGAGAGGCAAAAAAAAAAAGGAAGGAGCGGCGTCCTGGGTTGGAAAAACAAAAAGGAGAGAGGATCCTATTAGGCTGATACCATATAAGAAAATGATTTTTATTGATATTTTTGTGACTGAGTTACAGTAGTATAAATATACAAATTGATAACATAATAAAGGAAAACAGATATACATAATCTGGCTAATTATGATAATAAAAACTAATTATTGTAATATAATAATTAATTTTTATTATGATTGATAATATAATAATTAGTTTTTATTATGATTTATATTTAGATAATTTTAAAATATTAAACTATAATTTAAAAGTTTATAATTTTAATAGGTTATAATTTTTTGAATTAATTTTTAATTATTTTTTAAATATTATTATGTATTTAATAATTATATTAATTATAAAAGATATAATAAAAAAAATAAAAAACTTAATGTAAAAGTTATATCTTAACCATCATAGTATTTTTTAATTATTTTGTAAGTATGTTGTAGTTAGGAATTCTATTTGAATTGTTTTATCTAAACAATTTCAAATAATGATCGTTTTGGTAATTAGAATCCATCAAACATGAACGTAATGTTACATAATCAATATCTATTTGTATTTTTATCAATCACGAGCATTATCGACGTTGCAACACACGTGCTATGTAATATATAACACAACATGATATTTTTTTCTTCGTGATACATTCGTCAAACGTTTCCATTTGAATAACAAAGATAATTATATGTCCCAAAACAACTTTAAACTAATAGAATATTTTAAATTTGTAATATTTCAAATAGTTAGTCTTGAATATTTAGATCATTAGTCAAACCTAAAAAAAAGAAATACTATGTTGATGCAAGCAATCGATTGGATTTGTGACTATCTTTTAAATATACAATATTTAAATTAAATAAATAAATTTTTTATAATATATTTTTTTAGTGTCAAAAAAGTTGTTTTACATAATTTTTTTTATACATTTATTAAAATAAAATTTGGTATAATAATAAAAAGGTTTCAGTACATTTTTGTTTATATGAATCATCATAAAAAAAACAGAACATACTGACATACATAACTACATTGAATAGAAGGTTGCAGATGTTGGCCTTGGATCCTTGTTAAGTGCAAAGGTTGGTCCAAAACATTTGAAGAAACTACCGAGCACAAAAATAGGTAAAAAACCTAACGTGTCATTAAAGGAACACACGGGTTTTGCATGCAAGCCATGCATGGAAAGGTCTTCAACACGTGCCACACGATTCCTTCAGGTGTTGCCACCCAACCCTCCACTCACTAAATCCTCCATATATAACCATTTCCAACTCCTCAAACCCTACCACACGCGTTAATAACCCTTCACTCATCTTCTAACCATTCTCATTTCTCACTATGGCTGATCTTCACTACCAACAACAATCCTCACAACCACCCCGTCGCTACCAAGTTGATCCAAACCAACAAACCCTCTGCACCCAGGTTGTCAAGGCAGCCACCGCCGTCACCGCCGGTGGCTCCCTCCTTGTCCTTGCTGCCTTGATCTTGACGGGAACTGTCATCGCTCTCACCATTATCACTCCACTGTTTGTCATTTTCAGTCCTGTTTTGGTTCCTGCCCTTATCATGGTTTCCCTCCTGATCCTAGGGTTCTTGGCATCAGGGGGGTTCGGTGTGGCGGCGATCACAGTACTGGCGTGGATCTACAGATACGTCACTGGTAAGCACCCACCTGGCGCTGATCAATTGGACAGCGCACGTCACAAGCTCTTGAACAAGGCCCGTGAGATCAAGGACTACGGCCAGCAGCAAATCAGTGGTGGGGCACAGACTTCTTAATCCTGCACCTGCATGCACGTAAACTATGTCTCTGTCTAGTTAGCTATATTTATATATTATGAATGAATTAATTAATGAACCTTAAGCTAAACATATATGTTTGTTTCCTCTGTATTTCGTTTATTAATGTGGGTTTTTGCTCATCATTACTTTTGTTGTAATGTCTTTTCAGAACGACTATATTCAAGAATGATCTATCTCTTTATTTATTCTGCATCTTTTTTTGGTAAATTTCCATTTTTATGATTTGGCTTGCTTGCTTTCTAATTTTGTATGTCCTTTTATTTTCGTTTTTGTTAACTTTTTTATATAAGTTTGTGTTAATAGAAAGTTTTTTTGGTAATTTCAAATTGTGTTTAGTCACTACATAAATTAGAATTCTAGTTTCAACTATGATAAGGTCTGATGAAATATATTTCACTTTCAGATACCCAACTTTTTTAACATGGTAAAATATATAAGGGAAATCGTGCTTAGCATGATTTTTATCAATATATATTAGTTTTATCAATATATAATAGTATATAATTAATTAAAGTCGTACTTAGATGGGGTGTATAAACATACTATGCATCGTGTACTTGTTAGTCACTGTTTCTGCATTTTTCTTTCAATTGATTTGAAGGATGTGCTGCCATTTTGTCCCTTGTGAGTGGGGTGTCTTTGGTCAGATATGATATTGAGTATTAGGTCTGGTCTTATACTGTGTAGATTCTGGGATTAAAGAAACACGATTTTATTTTAATGATAGAAAAAAGAAATCATGTCATTATCTAAACACAATTTCTTCTTGTATTTTTATAAACATAATTTCTCGATAATTTTTTTTTATCTAAATAAGTAATAATATAAAAAAAAAATCATAAAATAGTAAAAAAAAAACTTATATGTCTACATATTTTTCTTCTATTTTATATAAAATAAAAAATATACTATAAAATAGTAAAAGAAAACCTGATACCCTCTATATATTTTTCTCCGCCCTTTTACTAGTTTATTTCACTAATTTATAATTAAAGTTGTGGATATACGATTTTATTTAAACACTTATTCATCATAAAAAAATAAAAAATTTTCAATTAATTTAATTTCCTTTAATTAAAAATTTAATTAAAATTTTTAAAATTTAACATTAATTATTTAATATATTCATAAAAAATATACACTTACATTTAATAAATTTAATTTATAAAACAAAATAAAATAAACAAAATAAATAAAATAAAATAAATAAATAAATAATTGAAAGAAAAATAGTATAAAGATAATAAAACTTAGAAAAAAAATAAAAAAGAAAATGAAATTGTGTTGTCTAAGAAAAAAATAATACAATTTTTTTATTTTAGTAAAAAAGAAATTATCAAACACGTAATAATAGAAAATATTTTACCATAAAATAGTAAAAAACTTATTTTTCTCAAATACATATTTATCCTCTTCTCCCCTAACATAGAAAAATATTCTAAAACTGGCATATAACTGGATTTGCCTTGGCTACCATTTTTCTAAAACTATAGAATCTCAATCAGGAAATTATATATATATATATATATCCCAAAAAATGTCTGAGAATCATTAAATTTGAAAAATCCGAAATAGTAAATATGACTCTGGCAACATGTTACCATCCAATTCTGATGTCAATAATAATAAAAAAAGAAGTCTGGAAGAGCTGAATTTCAAACAATAACAGAAAGGAAAGAAGAATGTCAAACTAGGGTAGCACAAAAATTTCTTCAGCTCCATGCTGCTGAAACTTTTATGCCTTAGAAAACTCATGGCCCAACCAATGGAAATAACAGTACAACCAAGAGAGCAATTAACAGTACAACACAGTTTCTGCAATTTGCACCCTGTAAAGAGAGTCTTTTTCTTTTATTTGTTTGTTTTGATGTGAAGAAGTTGGAAAAGGCTGATTTTTCTTTGGCTTTTGGGGTCTCATTTCTTCCGATTAAATTCTTCAAGAATGAGACTGCATGCATGCATGCCCATTGGCTTTAGAAGACCCATATTACATAATCTGATCATATACAGTCTCCAACACCTGCCAAATTATTAATCATGATTATCTGCAGATCTTTAGACATCCAAATGATACAAGAATATAATGCATGTCTTTAGACTATGCAAAACCACAAAAAAGTGTTAAAATAGTAATATATATGTATATATAACAATGAAAATATTCCAACAAAAGTTATTTCTGTACACGTTGTCATGATTTTGTTTGTACCATTAAGGTTAAAATCACGAGAAAGGGCACAAAAAAGGTTGATGTATGAAGCTTTCTCTCCACAAACATAGATACTATTTCGAAAAAGGTAAAAAATTTCAAACAGGAAAAACAAAAATAGTTACCAGGCTAATGCGGGGTTCTGGGCAAGCTCAGGACCATGACATTTTGTGAAAGCTTCACATGCCCAACTCACATGGCCATCTGCCAGCACACTGCCACAAGAAGAAAATTAATGACGAAACCAGAAATTAGAAATCCAAAAATGAACAAGCATGCCACCTTTCTACTCTCAAAGAATCACTCAGCATCAAATATGTACATTTTACTTATTAATGATGATGATGGCAATAAACCAGACAAGGAAGATCCATCAAGAAGTGAACGACTTGAATCAAAACAAAAATAACTTACCGTTGTTTCTTAACAAATTTGCTCCAGAGTTGTATGAACCGCTTCTCATGCTCGGGCAGTTTAAGAAGTGCAAGTTTCTGCATATCAGTTGTGTCAATGCTTCCTCAAAACATAACACAAGTGTGAAAAATAGTAAAGATTGGAACAGACATCAAAATCCAACCCCAGGCCAGCCTCAATCTAAACCTATGTTGAGCTTCTATTAAAATAATGAGATACTAATTTTCAAGTTGTGAACTTGGAATCACACTCTCAGAGGAAGGTCCAAAACTTGTTTAAAGCAACCAATTGGTGTACATGATCTAAACTTCAAATAAACTTTTTCTGTAGAAGAATAATATGGTGTAAATAATGAGACTCTTATTGGTTAAATACAGTAACTTGTAGAGCATTGCACCCATGTGCAAGGTGAGGCTGAATGAATTTCTTAGTACAATCCATTTTAAAAATTCTACGAACATGCAGAATTCTTGGCTAGAATACTTCATGTTAACTTGGGAAGGCAAGCCATGTGTCACACTCTACTTTCAGTGACAGTAATGTGTTCTTATTTGAAGTTTGGTGTTTTGGGTAGGGATCAACCTCTTATAATGGTTTTGCACTTGTAAATAAATGTGTGACATAGGGGATAACACCCCAGATAACTATGTGACCTAGGACTTGTGCACTGTAAGTAAAGTGATTTTTGTGTAGTATTCTTGTAGTATAAATAGAAGTACAGGGTGAGCCTATTTATTTCAACAATTTGAAGTAAAATTTGGTTAAAAAAAATCCCTATGGGTGGAACTAACAGTCACAGATAAATATTCAAAGAAAGGCAATTATATATCACTTTTAAGCTCCTTACAGAAACTCATTATTATAAAGCTTTACCTTGTTCAGGAAGAGTTACAGTTAAAGAATATGAAATTGCAGAAAATCAAAACAGAAGATCACTTATGTAATTGAACATACCCTGTTATATTCAATCTCTTGAGCGCCCTCATTAATTTCATCCTCACTGTCTTCATCCAGTAGCACTTCTTCAAGTGCCATAAGCTTCAAGCCAAAAAAAAGGCAAAAATGAGTAAAATTGTCAAAGATATGACAGTAAGATAATTAATAAAACAATAACTATGGCTACTAGTTTTTTTTATGTTTGAGTACAGTTTTAGTTCAATCAAACCATAATTTTATTTATTTATTTTTAATTAAGGAGACAATATTTAATAGAAAATAATGGTGTTAAGTCTTTATGTTAACATATCCCGCTAATATTTAGAAAATTTTACTAATGAATAATAACCAACAATTATATAAGAGTATTTTATAGTAGTGAACTACTTTCACATAATGCAATTTTTCGGCAACCATCAATACAAATGATACCAATATACTCCGCAGGTTAAATGCATCATGATGTTATAGCAATGTGTCATGTGTATTACAGAACATGTTGTGTGTCATGTGTATTACAGAACATGAAACACAACATCTAATCTTGGAATACTAATGGCAAATACTGTTTGACAAGTGATTTGGTTGGATAGGGATTACTATTTGTAGGAAAATAAATGTTAAATAATACAAACTGTTTATATTGTCAAATCTAATTATAAAAGAGAATAAGGTTTCTAATTATAAAAGAGAATAGGGTTTGGTGGATTGTGTGGATAACAATGATGTAATTCATTTAGGGTTAAAAAAAATGACATTATATTAGAAATGAAAAAAATTGACGCTGAACTTTTTTTTATATTAACCCAACTCAAAGCGTGATCTCGAATTAAGCATAAGTATCATCAGTAATTTATAATTTTTTCTTACACACTTTTTTTTATTATGTAATAATGATATTACTTGTATTTATTTATTTAATTATTTTTTTTTCTCATTCAAAAGAATATATATATAAAGATCAGAAAAAAATATTACCATATCCCAGAAAACACGTACCCAATTTGTGATAGTTTTTTATATTTCCTATATACAAACCCAGTTAATACATGCATCTGCATTGTGTAGAAATATATATTTGATAACTTGTTAGTGAAAGTGATAAAAACTGGTAGGGAATAAAATTTGGTTTTAGAAAATTAAAACCTTCTATCTGCTTTTTTAGGCTGAAATTAGAAGAAATGTATTGGATTGAGATTTTAATTTTCTTTTAGTTTTGAAAAGCTTTGTAAAAATGTTATGATTTATAGCATTTTTTTTTTTTAAATTATGATTAAAATTTTTGTAGTTTGAATTTCACTGGATTTTTATCTAGTAAAAAATTAAAATATTTCAAAGAACTTTATGAATTTATAATATTTGAAAGAATTCTGTAAATTTATAGGGAGAACATTTCAAAATTAAAAGAGTCAATGAAAAAAATAATAAAAAGTAAACTCAATATGGTATTTGTAATTTTTTAATAGCTAACTAGGTTTATTTCTTGTTCTAATCTTCTATAAATTAATCTCTTTATTCTTATTTTCAGGTTTAAACGATTGGTAGGTTTAAAAATTATAGTATTTGGTATTTTAAGATATAAAAAATTAAATTTTATGTATTTATTCAATTAGAAATCCATCAACACAACATATTTTGTAAAAATGGTTATCAAGTGTCACATATGAATATTTATAAGCACCAATAAACTTTTTATAAGCGATAAAAGTTATTTAATTAAATAATATTTAAGTTAATTGTTCTTGTCAAAAAATTCTAATCATCCTTATTAAAACTACAAAAGTTATTTATATGATTAAAATTTTGATAGAATACTGCGATTTTTTTAATCAGTTTTATAAAACTTTAATCTTTTGCATATGTCAAATCAATGTTAAGTGAACCAAAGAACCTCCACATTTTTTGGTATGAGATGCATCAAGTGTAGGCTTCTCAATGACAATTAACAACGCTCATGGTTTCATTAACACAATTCCTAATTACATGCAAAGAAAATAAAAGTACAAAATAAAATTACTTAATGTCATTACTCATCACCTGGTATTTGTGAGAGTGATAAAACTTCCGCTTCTTCCACCTGGCAAGCCTGAAATGTTTTGAAAAGAACTATGTCAAAGCTATGTTTTATGATATTTGTATGTTACAGCAAGAGCTATAATCACAAGTAGAAAATGAGAAATGACAAATTTTATTTCAACACTTAGTTCCAATGAAATCACATTTATATAAGTATCACAAATGCAGAAAAACTGGTATATCTAAATATTGGTAGTGACAACTAAAATCTGCAAGATGAAATTATTATTATTTATTTGGGAAACATATTTCATTAACATTTTAGCATTGTGATTGCAATGAGGGAAGAACATGTCTGGTTAACTTGTATTAATGCATATATAAATTTCCCAGGATTTAAGTAAAAGTAGCCTTTTGTTTTCCAAGGATAGAGAAAAGATCAAGGACTTACAGTATTGGGTCAAACATTTCAATCAGTAACTGCTCTTTCTCCTCAACTTGTGGCACTGAACTTGTCCCTTCATCATGCTGAGGTCTTGATGGAGCAGAATCAACACCAGGATGTAAAATTATTGCATTTGAAACCCCTTCATGGTGATCTTCTAGCACAGTAGGTGTCACATCTTCAGGATCAGCTACTGGAGGGAGAGAATCCTGACCAGTATGTAAAACAATTGCTTTTGAAACCCCTTCATGATCATCTTCTAGCACAGCTCGAGTCCTATCTTCAGGATCAGCTACTGGAGGGACAGAATCCTGACCAGTATGCAAAACAATTGCATTTGAAACCCCCTCATGGTCATCTTCTAGCACAGCACGAGTCCCATCTTCAGGATCAGCTACTGGAGGGACAGAATCCTGACCAGTATGCAAAACAATTGCATTTGAAACCCCTTCATGGTCATCTTCTAGCACAGCACGAGTCCCATCTTCAGGATCAGATACTAAAGGGACACAATCCTGACCAGTATGCACAATAATTGCTTTTGAAACCCCTTCATGGTCATCTTCTAGCACAGCACGTGTCCCATCTTCATGATCATGTAATGAAGGGATACAATCCTGACTAGTATGCAAAATAATTGCATTTGAAACCCCTTCATGGTCGACTTCTACCACTGCACGTTGTCCATCATCATGATCAGATATTTCTGGGACATATTCCTGACCAGTATGTAATATTGCATTTGCAACTTCCTCACGTTGAACTTCTAGCGTTGCAAGTGTCCCGTCAGCATCAGATATTGTTGATCCCGGATGCGAAATTGCATTTGAAAGCTCTGCATGGTCAACTTGTTGCATTCCGCGTGATCCACTATCAGAATCAGATATTGATGGGACAGAATCTTGACCAGTAACAGCTGCATTTGTTTCTGCATTATCATAGAAGCATGTGATACACTCTTTACACTACAACATTAATGCTTGTATTCTAAAACTATCCCGTCTAACATGACTCTTTCAAAATATGACTCACGATACACGATTTTTGAATTGCTTACGTGGCCTTGCATGCAAACCTTTCTAATTGAAAAAAATTTCAACTTTGTGTTGTGATAAGCCATAATATGAGTATATGAATTGGGTTGGTTGCTGCGAATATGATCCTTGGTTTTTCAAGAATACATACAACTGTAGAGAGACTGATCAGAACCAGACAATTCGTTAGGTCATGATCATTTGCTCTGGTGAATGGCTACAAAATTTCCAGAACACAATGAGTGACAGATTTCATGGAAATTCTATTGCCCAGGTTGATATCACACCTCTGTACCAGATCAGATCCCTAATCACAGAAATGCAAGTAGGAGATTGACTTCCTTTGTGGTCTCTCTTCTTTCTGGTCTTTTTTAATGAAAAGGAAGCACTAAGGCAGGCTTAGGTTTTAAGGTAAATTGGACTGCTATGTATGATACCATGTAATAAAACAAAACAATAGTTCAAAAAAGCACTAAAAACAAGCAATTTTATTCTACCTTAAATTCCCCAAATTTATATTTTTCTACCCTTTAATAGAAATATGCCCTAACTTTTCATGGTTTATATTTACTTCGGTGCAGAGAAATAATTTGCAGACACTAGGTAGGCATTGTTACTAATTCCTAGACAGAATACAGGTTAGACATAATCCAGATGCACCCTTGAATCATGTCAAATTCTGATTGGGTTCTGTCAAATTTTGCAAGCTGTGGAATGTAAACATGATTTGGGTTACACACCAGCATTCTCCAACGGCTGAGCATCTACAGGAGGAAGTTCACCATCTAAGATCGGCTTGTATGTAACATTTCTTTTAGGAGGTTTCAAACCTTTGCGCTTTCCTTTCTTGGCACTGCATAAAGACATGTTAGTTGACCATTTTACTTCATAACATGAATCTATATGAGGGGCTGAGAAATTCCAGAACAGTGTAAGAATAAAAAAGCTTACCAATACTGAAAAGTGTCCGCTCTTGGATCAACCGGCTATGCATCAATTTGGAGGGAAATTAGTTAATAAATTTGACTAACAAAAACAAAATTCTAAATGCATCCATGCTCAAACTTTAAACAGTTTAGTCATGAACCAGATTAATCTACAAGATTAATCTATTATGCACCAGAACAACAATAGCTATTAGACTTCATCTCTTACACAAAGCAACACATACCTCGAGTTCGACAGAAAAGACATCTAAAAGGTATCTTAGATGTCTTACGTTATTCAAAACTTTCCAAATAATTATAATATTGAGATTTTCCTTTTCCTGAGAGATTTTTTGAAATCTCTGATAAAAGGAGGACTCTAACATAGAGGGGTACTCTATACCTATTATTGTACATCACATTTCATAAAGCAACTGAAGTTGATTAGAAACTAGGTTGTTCGTACCTCTGGTACCCAGTCAAGGTTCTTCGGAGACACAAATACAGCTGGATATTCCTCTGATTCCTGCAAAGTTATTCATAATCGAAACCATGGCTTACTAAAACATAGTGATCATAAAGCTAGGAAGAGTTTTGAATATTACTTACCGGAAATTCAAAATTAAGTATCTCGTGCGATGCTGGTAGGTGGCATTTTAAGCCCTAAAACGGTAATATCGTCAGAAACATTAAAAACAGATATATATTTTAGAGCTTTAAATCAGTAATCAAAAGTAGTCTTAACCTTGTATGATGCACATCGAACTAAACAAATTGGGCAAGTGAAATTTTCAGTAACTGCAATCAAAGCTTTCAGTTAGTATAAACTTTCCTGTGATGTAAACATGGGTGACTATCAGATGGCAAAAACTAATATTCAGCCTAATAATTGATTATGCTAATCAAATAAACAATAATATTATTATCTATACACATAGTTTGTAACAACAATGCTAATATTCCAATATAATTAATCGTTATAATATGAATGTAAATATTATAATATGCAGTAACGTCTATCTGCAACTAATTTGTTTGGAAAAGACATTAGTTAATCTAGGAAGAAATCAAATAAATAAACAAGAGAAAGAGCAAGAACAATATTTAAGTTACCTTCGATCTGACGCATCCTTTTACGAAAATAGCTGTAATAATTTTTTGAAAAGAAAATGATTAAAACAGGTAGAGCAAAAACAAGCACCATTTCTTATATTAGCAGAAAATGATAAAAGAGAGTAAGAGTGAAATAGAAAATCCCCATAAAAAAGGCAATGAAAAATATCGTATCACAAAGAAGCTACAATTTCATACCTGTAAGTAAATGCAACATTTCCTGGCAACCTGAACCATGCAACCAATTAGAAGTTCAGTACTTTAGCTATGGAAAACCCCAAAAATTAAAAATTTCACGAGATAAAGAACTAACTCTCATTAAAACCCCAATGATTTATAGCAGTTAATAGAAAAAAGATATAGCAAAAGGGTGGAGAAAGGATTTCATGACTTCTGCACACACTGTTTCTCTCACTTTAATAATGTTATAAGAGAGAGCTTGTTCAACAAACTTTGAAAGCTAAACAAGTAGTATACAAAAATGACTCACAAAGCTAATTAAAGATGCATAACTAAAACAATAAGATCAACATATGTAGTATTTCTGCACATAAGCTTATGACAAAAATGAAATTCTACCAACTGATATGAGATAAGGATGACGATGAAGATGCTTCTCCTCTCCTCTTCCGTTTCCGGCGAGGAGGTGGTGGTTCCCTAGCTGCTCCAAATTCTTCAAAACCAATTGATATTTGATGTGGCTTTAATTTACCCTTTGGAAAACCATAACAACGTAAAATAAATAGGTATCAGTCAATACAAGTTCTCCATTAAAGAATTGAGTTGCTGTGGTGTTTATGTGTAGGAAGTTTTGCTTGGTGGATAAAGGATATTGATGCTAGAACAAACCTCTATCTCAGAATCCTTGGAATCTTGAATTGAGATGGTTCTGCTCTTTGTTCGGGTACAATATTGCAAACAATACTGCAACATGAAAAAAGTTTAAGTACTACATCTATCGCAATTGCGAGCACTGAAGAACAGATGATTGAAAGGAATTGTTAGGCAAAAGAAGTTCCCATATTTAATCATAACAAAAAGAAAGAACAAAACATTATTGAGCATCAACCAACCAGATATAATTAATTAGATGTCATACCTTCATAATACATGAAGGATAATCAATGCTAAGCAGAATCTCAGTTCGTTGTCGCGAAGAAGAATTTGGAGACATTTTCAAAATCTCATAAAGAAATTTCAAAGACACTTTTCCGTATAAGCATTTTTCTCCATCCGATGCTGTCAAGTACGTAAGGAAATCATACAAACATATTGAAGTTCAAAAATAACATTTTTCAATAACAAAATGAACGTAATTTGAATGGGAAGTTAGTAATTGAAACATAACTCACACTCATTAGAAACCATCTCCACAGGCGATGTGTTCGCATTGATTGTAGATAATGAAATTGGATTTTCAGCTGGAAGTAAGTAGTTATAACATGAAGTTTAACAAAAATAAATAAAAATTGGAGGTATACTGTTCATGTTAAGTGGATCAAAACAATCATATGCATACCAGAGGCGAAAATCAAGATAAAATATTTGTCATAATTGGTTTCCACAGCTAACTTTTCATGTTCAGGGAGCATGAAGTTTACTCGGACATGATTATTTTCATTCTCGTCAACTGCTGAAGGACCCTGAAATGTGAACATCTGACCAACATGATACTTTTCTTCCTGTTGAAGTTAAAACAAAAAAAGTGTTATGCAGCAGAAAATGTTAATAGAATAAGTCATTAAATAGAAAATTGAATAAGCTTAAGAGGCACTATTCCTACCCCTGTAGATTTCTCATTCAGATCCAGCCTTCCCAGACAGAAACACAAAGGAAACATGGACTGAGTTTCATCTTTTTCCAATAACAGCGAAACAGTCATTAGAACCCTATATTTTCAAATGGGATATCTCGTTAGTATCTCAATATTAACATTTATATTAAACTACAATCAGGTAAAATAAGGCAGTGTCAGAATGAAAACTGACTCCAAATCCCTAGAAATTAGCAAATATAACCATTTCTGAGAAAGAAAAATGTCATTCGAATTAAGGTATAACAAGGTCAGCATGACAGAAACCTCATCTATCTATAAACAAGATATCATATCATCTGAATCTTCCTCCAAGGATTGAAACAATATTTGATATGGATACATTAATTTAGTAAATGTCACAAGTGCAGTGCACACGATAAACCACAGAAACAGTATTAAAAGGTCTCTATGTTAGAGGCTCAAATAAATTGAATTAGAAATGCCACACTGGTTGACACAACTCATCCTGATTGTCTTTGAACCAAAAAAATGTACATGTTAAATTACAGTGATTCTACTAAACATAGCATCCACATGGGCTAGAGCATGCATTAACATAAATATCAGTTAAAGGAAGATTATACATAATAGATTTTACCTCTTTTTGTGCTTAGCCTTTATCTTGTAGTCCAAACATCTCTGAAGGAATGATGGCTATAAACAGACATGTATATCATTAGAATACAACATGCAATAACATTATCTTCATAGAAAAGAAATCCGGAGATCAAGAGGTAAAAAGTAGGAAAAAAAGTTATAAATAATCGCATAAATATAAGTTGGAGTACGTATTCGTCAGCATATTGCTTGAGATAGTTGTAGAACTCCACAGGCTGGCAATAAAATGAAAGACTGTCTGATGCAATAAGCTTCTCTCGTGCGGTTAAAAGCTTCCAAATACGTTCACTGTATGGGTAAACAGATATCAGCATTTGTTATATATGTTGCATTGCATCACTTTTGGGGGTTGGTGGGAAACTAGAGTAGCTCCTATGGAACTAGAACTTACGTTTCAGAAGATGCAAATTGCATTCTTCCCAAAGAACACTCCGGTAGATATGACATTTTCCTGACACTTGAAATATGAAAAATTATCTGAAGCAACAAACCTACAATGAAAATAGTGCAAGAAATCATCAAAACCATGTATTGAAAATATATGAATCATTGAGTTCGACCTGCTTTTCAAAACTATGAGAATACATGAAAAAAAAAAAGTCATGTTCGGTATAGTTTTAACAAAAAGATTTCATTTTATATATAAACAATAACAAAATAAGAGTAAACCTTATACATATAAAATTTGTGCTCACTCTTAATATAATTTGATCTATGATCGCATATCAACCTTTTTATTAAAAAATTAATAGAAATATAAAGATTAAAATATAAAAAAAAATCAAATCTCTATTAAAATTGTTGATAAATTATTAAGTATATTTCGATATTTCACGAATAAGAATAAATTTAGATTACACATCGGTTTTTAATTAATAAATTAATAGATGTATAAAGATTAAAATATAAAAAATTAAATCTTTACTAAAATTGTTGAAAAGTACTTAGATATGTTTCGATATTTTACAAGTAAGAATGAATTTGGATCACACGTAAGGATTTTTATTAAAAAATTAATAGAGGTATAAAGATTAAAATATAAAAAGAAAAACAAATTTCTACTAAAATTGTTGAAAAGTACCTAGGTATACTTCGATGCTCCACAAGTAAGAATGAATTAGGATCGATTTCTTGTAGATCTAAAGAACTAGGGTTTTGAAGCTGCGCCGCAGCTGCTGAGCATAAAGAAATGAATTGAGAAAATCTAATAGAAGTTTGAAGTTTATATAGTAGGGGTATTGTTTTCTTACGTAATAGGTTAATAAATGAATTGGGCTTATTAGGTTAACCCATTTAACGTATTCGAACATACTAGATTGGGCTATGGGCTATGGGCTTCGATCTGTACAACTTATCGACCGAATAAGTTGTACAATAGATTTCGTTAAATTGACGCTACCGAGTATAAAGAAATGAAGTAAGAAAACCTAATAGAAGTTTGAAGTTTATATAGTAAGAGTAATGTTTTCTTATGCAATAAAAGTTAATAAATGAATTAAGCTTATTAGGTTAACCCATTTAACGTATTCGAACATACTAGATTGGACTATGGGTTATGGGCTATGGGCTATGGGCTTCGATCTGTACAATTTATCAACCGAATAAGTTTAACGATAGATTTCGTTAAATTGACGCTACTGAGTATAAATAAATGAAGTGAGAAAACTTAATAGAAGTTTGAAGTTTATATAGTAAGAGTAATATTTTTCTATGTAATAAAAGTTAATAAATGAATTGGACTTATTAGGTTAACTCATTTAACGTATTCAAGCATACTAGATTGGGCTATGAGCTATGGGTTTCGATCTGTACAACTCATCAACCAAATAAGTTTAACGATAAATTTCGTTAAATTAATGCTACTGAGTATAAAGAAATGAAGTGAGAAAACTTATTAGAAGTTTGAAGTTTATATAGTATGAGTAATGTTTTCCTACATAATAAAATTTAATAAATGAATTGGGTTTATTAGGTTAACCCATTTAATGTATTCGAACATAATAGATTGGATTATGAGTTTTGAAATTCGATTCGTACAACTCATCAACCGAATAAGTTTAACAATAGATTTCGTTAGATTGATGCTACTGGGTATAAAGAAATGGAGTGAGGTAACCTAATAGAAATTTGAAGTTTATATAATAAGAGTAATGTTTTCCTATGTAATAAAATTTAATAAATGAATTGGACTTATTAGGTTAACTCATTTAACCTATTCAAACATATTATATTGAATTATGAACTTCAATCTATATAACTCATTAATCGAATAAATTTAATTATAGATTTTGTTAAATTAATTTATAAATTATATTTTTTTATTAAATTAAGTAATATTTAAGAATTAAATTTTATAAAAAAAAAACTATTAACTATGTGGTTAATCACTGAAAATTTAAAATTAGAGACAAAATTTAGTGACGAAAAGTCTGTTTCAATTTGTGACAAATTTGTAACCGTCTAAATTTCTGATGGTTGTAATTTTTTCCATTTTGTGGAACTATTTTACTATCAATTATTTTTGGCGGAATTATTTTTACTACCAATTATTTCATGACAGATGACGCCACAAAATCAATTCAAAATAGTTAATATAATTTTGATTTATTTTATGACCTCTCTAAAATTACTTTTTCTAATAATTTTTATTTCAGGAAATTTCATGCTGACGAAAGATGTTTTTAAAACTTTTACGGTTTTACGCATAGTTTGGTCAAAACTTAGACAGTTTATGTCTCTCATATTAGAATTCTATTTCTAACTTTTTCTATATCCAGTTATGTTTACTCGTTTTTATATATTATTTAATTTTGTGGAACTTTGGTTAAACTAGGTTTTCCTTAAATTGTTGCTACACTTTTCTACGTTATCAATAATTTATTTACTAACCTATATTTTATTAAGATGTGTGTTATCATTTTATTGCGAAAGTTTTGGAGGCTTACCTTATATTTCTTTATCACATCATATCACAAAGAATATTTTTACTAAAATTATATCTCATCTTTACTACCAATTTGAAAAATTATATTTCTTAACCAACTGTGTCAATATAAAAGGATATCAATAAAAAATTTCATTAATTTTCATTTTTGTTTTATTTATTGCGTGAAGTATCGACTTATTTATGATATTTTATTGGTGTTATTGATAATAGATGGTATATATTATAAATTACAACTATGGAAAAAGAATAGAACGAATAAAATCAATAAATTATTGATTCGATTGATCTCTTATTTATTTAATTAATTAAATTTTATTCTTTAATTTTAAAATATGTATAACTTACTATTTTCGAAAAATACATCAAGTTTTTATACGTCATAAAAGAAATAAACACGTAGTCATCAGATAAGATATTTTCATTAAAATCTTACATGATCATAATATAAAGTACAACATTGTATCAATTAAGAAAAATTAAAGAAACAAATTAAGATTATAGTAATAAAATGGTGAAATCAAACTTATTAAATACTATAGAGGAACTCAACTAGTAATTTATTTTTGAGAAAGAGAAATTGGCATTAATTAGTTTGTTGGGAAGACGCAATAAATATGGTGATTGAATTGGTAAGAGGGTGTATGAATGGAAGAGAGTGCAAAGATTGCCGAACTCATTGAAAGTGGCTTCATTCTCGTAGAGACTTTTCTCATCTTTCTTTGGAGTTAGTTTCTTTTTGTTCTTATTATTATTATGATAATGAAGTTTTGATGTACAACAATTTATGACCCTTTGTGGTCCCAGATTTGTTCTCTTCACTCCAAATTAATTAGCACCTAATTTTCTCAAGTTTGAAAAGAAATTAACCAAGAAAGTGATTAAGATGCACAGGTCTGCAAGTTGGAACAGGTTCTCTGATGAATACTTCAACCATGCCACGAATTCTACATCTTCAGGACATAGATCATCTTCTTCTATGTTTGATGGCAACCATTTGCCAACTTATGACCCCATTGCAGACTTGGCAAAGAGGGAGAAGGCACGTGTGAAGTTTGCAGAAAATGCAGTGCATGTTATCCCTTTGGTTCTAATTGTTTGTGCCATCATTCTTTGGCTCTTCTCAAATCCAGGTATACAAATTTCTTGGGGTTTCAAATTTTGATTCTTCTTTGTTGGTATTTGATTTCTGATAATCTAAACTTGTCAAAGTGTACGTGTATCTTGATCATGTTTGAAAGGAATCTCTAGAGATTAAAGTTCAGATTCTTGATGTGTAAATATGACAGAAGAAGTGTAACATCTGATAAAACTAGATAGGTTGAATAATATATCAATAAAAGTTTAATGTTTTAAGGTTTTTGAAAGAAAAAATGTAGTGTTAGGTTTATCTACATGATACTCATGAATTGTCTTCAATTTTTTATATCTTCTTGAATTTCAAAGTTTTAGTTCTTGTGATTAGGGTTATTAATGTTTACATGCAATGTTTTAGAAAAATATTTGAAGTTGTTAAAGTGTATAGGTCTCTTGAGAAAATAATGTTTGAAAGCAATATATAGAACTTAAAATGAATAAAAAATTATTTATGACTGACAAGTTTGTATCTGATTGTATTTCTTAACCCTTGTGTGACATAATCAAAATGAAAAATGAATCAAATGTGTCAATTCGATTTGAATATAAGAAAAAAAATTGACTGTTGATGTTAAACATAAACAGATATTAATTAATTTTATCTTATTTAATGAAATTAATTTTAAAATATCCTTTTATTTGCTAAGGCTTTTTTATTTTTAATTAATTTATTTTGTTCTGGATATTAAATTCTGAAAAATTATGATTTAAGAAAAAATTACATTTTTAAAATGAAATGAGTAAAAGTAAATTATTCTAATTAAATTTACATATCAATGTGAGTTCGTTTTGTTTTTTGTTTTTCTTATATTTGAAGTAGGAAGAAGTAAGATGTGTGAAACTTACAAAATTTTACATTTTTTAATAAATTTCAACTAAAATAAGTGCAAAGAACATATTTTCTAACATTTTTATGAAAACATTATTAGTTAAAAATCATAAAATAATGAGAGAGATGTTAAATAAGTTGTGGATGATCACTTTGTCTAATTTTCAGTAAATTTTAATTAATAAAAAACATTAAAAATGTATAGCATTTTTTTCCACTAATGGTAGTAGATAATGTATTTATAAAAAGGGTCAAAGAACAAGTTATTAGCATTTATTAGAAGATATTGATTATTTGTCATAAAAGTAATATATATATATATATATATATTTTATTATTATTATATATTGTATCAATGTTTATTTGGTTACATTTTAACAAAAGAAAATGTGACCTACTTTATTCTTCTCTTTGACTTATTTGACTAATTAGTTTATTTTTTGTTCTTAATAGATGTAGGAATCATAGGAGATCCCAATGGAGGAAGAATTGAAGGATTAAGTCTTGATGGAGAAATTGAAAGTGATAGTGATGGAACTCAAATGGGTTTCTTACCAATTGTGAGTGCAGAAGAAATTTCCACCATAGATTTTGGTGCTGAAAAAATTCAATAAATTCAAAGAATTTTTAGTTTATCATTCTAAGTTCATAAGTTAGTCATATTAATGTGTATTCAAACCACTCATGTCATATTCTTTAATTCTTTCACCTACTTCCCAATGTTTAATCAAAGTTTTTTTTTTTTTTTTGTATTTATAAACATTTTATACATTGACAATATACATCATTGGGAATTAGTCATCATGAAAATGTAAGAAAATTGTTTTAGTTTGTAGTCATATATTTATGTTCAATTCAGCTTCTTTTTTTTTTTTATAATTCCTAAATATTGTGAACTATATAAAAATTTCAAATTTCACAAGATAAAATGTTAGTATTTTGTAATTAGTGAAATGAATTAAAATAAAAATATATTCTCATTGTTTAGATTATTTTAAGAGCGTATTTATTTTAAATCATACAGAGATATTTTTAAAAATGAGAGTATGAGAATATAATATTTTTTTTATGTTTGATAAAAGCTATAAAAAAATATTATCATACATAATTCATTCTTAAAGAATTTGTGTACATTAAACCTGTTTCCCCCCCTTTTTTTTTTTTAATTTCATGTAAAAGAGTGAGAATCTTGAATTTTTTATAAAAATTAAAAGTTATTTTCTAAAATGAAATAAAGAAAAAAGCATGACTAGAAATAGTTTTTCCTAGTCAATACAGTTAAGATAATAGTTAATGAATAAAAAGATTAAAAATTGCGTTGAAACTAATTAAAATCACAATAAGATACAATCATAATGTTTTTCAAAAGAACCTTTTTACTTTTTATTTATTAACTAATGTCCTTAATATTTATTAAAAAAATAAAAAATAAACTGTGAAAGAAACATACAACATATAATTAGACAGAAAATTTTAAAATTAAAAAATAAAAACAAATTTATTTTTAATCAGCATATTTGAGAAAAGAAAAATGAAAAAAAAAATAAAAATTGAAAGAGCACAAGTGACACCCTGGGAGAAAAGTCATGGATGGAGTTCCACTTGAGCTGTCTTTAACTTTTTTTTTTCTTATATATAAATTTAGACTTTAAATACTAAAACTAATATGTAAAAAATGGAAAAGATTAAAATAATACATATAAAATCTAAAATAAACAATTTTTAAATATAAAAAATAAAATCAGACTAGGATGAGAAATAAAAGCTTATACTTTTAATAGATATCTATAAATAATAAAACAAATATTTTTAATTGCTCACGTGTTAATAGATGAAGTATCAATATCATTGGATCCATATTTATGTTACTCATCTCTAAATGGATAAGTATAATTTAATTATAAGAAAATTAAAATAAAATTAATATCATAATAAAGATTAAGTGAGTTATTAAAAACTTGAAAATTTCTAATTTGTAGAATCATTTATGACATTTGACCAGTCACAACTTTCATCTAACCCAACTTAAACCAGAAGCTAAACCAGGGTTTGCATATTATCCATTTTTCCATGCTTTACCACACCAGATTCAGCACAAAATCCCAGAGTTTGATCCAACACAGAAAGCAAGGAAACCAAACTTCATAACCCTCTTCTCATCATCACTCATCACCTTCATTTATGGTAACCTTCATATTTCCTTCTTTTCTATCTTCAAACTAAACTTGGTTACTTCCTTCTGCCATATTTTCTATGCCCTTTCTCCCCTGTTTCTTCCATTCTCATACCCCAAAATCTCCATTTTTCTCTGCAATGCTTCAATTTCAATCTTGTTGCTCCATGAAAAACTCTTAACTTTTCATCTTGGTCCAGCCAGGTCAACTTGGCTTAAAACTGGTGAGAGAAGTACTAATAGCTTAATCTGCTTCATTTCTTCTTACTATTTCTGCATTATTTAAAATATGAACATAATATGGTACTACTTTTATTCTGTCTATAATTCTTTGTACTCCTTTAAGTGTTAACAACATTGAAATTCATTTTAGGACAAATTAAAACCTTTTTGAACTGTGTAGGTAATAAAAGATCCACACTCATATAAGCTCAACAAAGGGTCTTTGGTGAAGCCATGGCTGTGAACAACAACCTAAAGCTCATTCAACTAATTCTTCTGATCCTAGTAGCATCAAAAGCAGCATCTCAACCCTATTCAGATTGCCCCAAAACCTGTGGCAATCTGAACATTCCTTACCCTTTTGGGACACGTGAGGGTTGTTACATGAACGACACTTTCCTCATCACTTGCAACTATGATACCTCCTTCACGTCCATTCCTCTATTGGGAAGAAGTAACATAGAAGTGCTCAACATATCACTAGAAGATGGGGAAATTCTAGTTTCAAGTCCCGTAATCCATGATTGCTATGGCAATGACACCAAAACCAATAGTTCAAGGGATCAAAATGGTCTCAATTTGACC
The DNA here is from genome assembly GCA_016859785.1 of Macrotyloma uniflorum. Lineage (NCBI taxonomy): Eukaryota > Viridiplantae > Streptophyta > Magnoliopsida > Fabales > Fabaceae > Macrotyloma > Macrotyloma uniflorum. Next base: position 1,370,048 of record BDMB01000023.1, on the reverse strand, counting down.
CACTTTTCAATCTCACCAAGTAGGAACAAATTCACAGCACTTGGCTGTGACACAGTTGGAATATTCATGGGTTACGACAGCAACAAAAAACATGTTACAACAACAGGGTGTGTATCCACATGTGACACACTTGGTGAAATCAAAAGTAATGGATCATGCGATGGCATTGGTTGTTGCCAAATTGGTGTTCCCAATGGAGTATATGGTTTTGCAATGCAAAGTTGGAGTAGGAACAACCACTCCACCATAAGTGACTTCAATCCTTGTAGCTATGTGTTTACAGTTGCAGAAGGGTATTACAAGTTCGAAACAACAAATCTTAAAAGCCTCGAGAATACGAGGTTGCCCTTGGTGCTTGATTGGGCTGTGGGAAATCAAACGTGCGAAGAGGCCCAACAAGATCCTAGTAGCTATGCATGCAAGGATAAGAACAGTGATTGCCTCCCTCCAACAAATGGGAATGGTTATAGTTGCAAATGCCATCATGGTGGAAACCCTTACCTCCATGATGGTTGCTATGGTAATTTCTAATTTTTCTTTAGTCTTTTACTTACTCTTATCTCTCTAACTCACATCTTCTCATCATTTCCAAAACACAACTATAAAATTTATGAGTAATACATAATTTGAAATATTTACTAGTAAAATAAATTTTAAATTTAGTTTATTTTTATAAAATAGATTTAATAAAATAAATATAATATTTAAGGTTTATCTACTAATCTATCCTAATTTAGCCTTATTTTTAAATAATCTAAGATCTTTTAGATAAATTTTTATAAATTCCTTATTTTATAACCTTATATTCAAGGAAAATAAAAAAATCATAACCTAATCTCTTATACTTATCTTAAGTAAGTGGATTCTTTTATGAAAATTATATTTTGTAGTATATTAAAAAATATTAATTTTTTATATATCCATATATTTCTTTAGACTATTAAATAACTAAAAATAATTATAAATGTTTTTTCATTATATCGGAATTTATAATTAGATTGAATCTTTACAGTTTAATTTTGTTAAAAATAAATATATTATCATTTTTTTCTAAAAATTTGTTAATAGAGTTATAGAACCGTACACTATTTAAGTTGACCTAGTTGACTTGGCTAACTTGTAAATTCATGTTAAGCTATTAATGGGTTTGTAACCTTTCATTTTCTTAATAGGAACTTTGCCTGTTTGAATGCGTTATACACCTATATTGCATCCATCAATCATTGTCTTCTCATTTTGCATTCAAATATTTGTTTGATGCATAGCATGTTTGAAGAAGATAATTTTGAAAAACTTACGTGGATCTAAAACTTTATCAGATTCAAACATGTTTCTAGTGGTCGAATGAAAAGGAAAAGATAAGAGTATGACCCATCTCTTGTCTATATGTATTGTTTCTTTTTATGAACTTAATTTCATTTAAATATATTGATAATGTATGATATTCGATAAAAAAAATATTGTATATTGTAAAATTATTATTTTTGTAATAATTTATTTTCAAAATTATATATATTATAATTGATTGATAATATAAAAAAGTTTATACCGCATGAAAAATAATTTTTTTTTTTTTAAATTCCGCTCACATGTATATATATATATATGCTTGTCGGTTTAAAAAGAAATCAAAGATTTTAATTTTTCTTGTTCATAAAAATTGTATAAAAAAAATGATAAAAATAATATTTTTTATCTTCATATTTTTTATATATTTTTAAACTAATAGATAAAATAAAGAATATAACGCGTTTTTTTAATTACAAATGAAAATAAAAGACATTTTTTCATAATTTAGATAAAGAAGTGTTAAAATATCTTACGTTAATTAAAAATAAAGTTGAATTATAATATATAAGTGAAAAGTAAATTTCATTTTTTAAATTGGTTTTGAAAAGTTGAATTATAATATATAAGTGAAAAGTAAATTTCATTTTCTAAATTGGTTTTGAAGGTATATTAAGTTTCTCATTACTTTTTGTTAATATTCTAAATTTTGATATACTAAATTTTGATAATTTTGTTTGATAGGTTATTCGTGGATATACAATAAATTTAATATTTTTTCTTGATGCTTCATCTGATGAAGGATGTTTAATATGTTTTTCTATGATATTCTTTGATCTTGTATGGTATAGGAAAACCAAGTTGAAACTAAATTAAAATGAATGTTGCATTTTGTTTGGCTCAGATAGGGATGAATGTGCTTCGAACACCAATCCATGCATCTACAAGAACAGCTGCAGAAACGTCCCTGGAGGAGGTTTTAAGTGCTCATGTCCGAAGAGCCACGAAGAAGGAGATGGATTGAGAAATGGCCAAGGCTGCAGAGCCAAAAAAGACAAATACATAGGGAATCTCATACTTATAATTGGATTGAGTAAGTATAAACATACATAATCACACAATGTTTCTCACTAGCTCCTACTATTTTTTTAGAACTATTTCTTCTTATCTATTTAGTAAATGAATGAATTTACAAATGTTATGTTTTGTTTAAGTTGTTAGAAGAATAGGGGCACTTTGTAGTCAAAAGACTCAAACTTTAATGGTAGTGTTTTTACCTTGGGTAGATATTTTCCTTTCAACTGTGAAGTGTATGCACTAGTTACTGTTTAATTATCTATAAATATTGGATCCACCTTGTGGGAAGTCAAATCAAATCCCTGAAAACAAAGGATTTAACATGTTTACAGGTTTGAGCTTAAGTCTGTTGGCAGTGGTTGTGGGATGCCTAAACATATACCCCCAAATCCGTGAAAGAAAGCTCATGAAAATGAGAGACAACTATTTTGAAAAAAATGGTGGTATGTTATTACAAGGACAGATTGATTCACTCAATGGCTCAACTGAAAGAGCCACAATTTTCACTGTTGAGGAGCTCAAGAAAGCCACCAACAACTATGATAATGATAGAATCATAGGCAAAGGAGGCCACGGAACAGTGTACAAAGGTGTATTATCAAATGGCAGGGTTGTTGCCATCAAGAAGTCCATGGTTTCCAACCAAACTGAGATTGAGCAATTCATCAACGAAGTGGTTGTGCTTTCCCAAATTAGCCACAGGCATGTTGTCAAACTACTAGGTTGTTGTTTGGAGACAGAGTTTCCCTTACTTGTTTATGAGTTCATCACTAATGGTACCCTTTGTGAGCATCTACATTTTGAAGGTGAGGCATGTGATGATAACCACAAACTTTCATGGACAACACGTTTGAGAATTGCAGCAGAGACAGCAGAGGCTCTTGCATACTTGCATTCTTCTGTTTCCACACCAATCATACATAGAGATGTTAAAACTGCAAATATTCTTCTAGATGACAATCTCACAGCCAAGGTTTCTGACTTTGGGGCTTCAAAGCTTGTTCCTCTTGATCAAACTCAGTTAACCACTCTGGTGCAAGGAACAATGGGTTACCTTGACCCTGAGTACTTCCAAACAAGCCAACTAACTGAGAAGAGTGATGTTTACAGCTTTGGTGTTGTTCTTGCAGAACTATTGACAGGTAAGAAGGCACTTTCCTTTTTTAGGCCTCAGATTCATAGAAATTTGTCTATGTATTTTGTTTCTACAATGAATGAGGGAAGGTTGGATGAAATATTGGACAATGAAATTGTGAGTGGTGTAAATGTTGAGTATGTAATAGAAGTTGCTAATCTAGCCAAAAGGTGTCTTAGGCTGAATGGAGAAGAAAGACCAAGCATGAAAGAAGTGGCAATGGAGTTGGAGGGAATAAGGGTCATGGAAAAACATTCATTAGGAGGAGGAGAAGATGTTGCATCCCAAGAAGAGACAGAGAGCTTTCTCAAAGCACGGTCTCATTTTGACATAGTTGACCATGGAGATGGTTCTAGTGGTACTAGCAGTACAATTTCTAGGTTCTATAATTTGCAGAACAAGATTTTGGAACCACTTGGGGATGGACGATAGAAGAACACAACATGGATCATGCAGGATCCATTCATTGTACGATTTCAAATTCCTTTATTTGTAACTACAGAGGTTCGGATTAAAGATAAACCAAAAACAGTGAATCTTTTCTTCTCAATTATATTGTATACAATCACTGAATCATAGAACTATAAATTATTCAATTCACTGCAGTTCCTGCACTCAATATATATATATATATATATATATATATATATATATATATAGTTTTATGACAATAGAATATTTGAGGACTAACTTATCATCGTTTCAATATTTAATGAATGAATTTCACAAGCGTAATGGGCTTTAGAGAAAAACGTTCAGCCCGTTAAGAAGAATAACTCAACGGAATTGATTCAAAGAAGGTAGCCCATAAAAAGTTTGCTCAAAAGGTGGGCTGCTGTGGTTTAGAGGCCCAAAAAGAAAAATATAATCAATTAATCAATTACTACTTCACGTCTATTTTTTTTTTTTCACGTACAACATCCATTAAAATTTTATATAAAAAATAATATACTTATATTTAAAATACCAAAATTATATGCAAAATTATTTATCATTTACTTCATGTCACAATAATAAAAAAAAATTAGACATAAAAAATTATGATGTATAAACTTTTGTATAAAATAATGTTATTAAGTAGAAAAACGTTACTTTACCACGAAGAAGATTTTCTCTCAAAGTCGTGCAATTGTTGCACCAATAATCAGCAGACAAACATTACTTTGTCACGAAGATAAAATCCAAAACAACAACTTTCCTAAGTTGAAATAATATTTTTTGGAACCTCTTGAGTTGAGTTAGTCTTACACAAACAAACTGTTTAAAATTTTATTTACTTTAAATATTAAAAACCTATAAAACTATGTTTAATTTTTATTAATATAAAATTATTACTATGATGTTTTAATATCATTTATATTTTTCAACTAACACTTATTCTATCTTAGTTATATAAAGATTAATACTTGAAGGTTGAGTAATTTTCTTCACCACTTGTCTTCAATATTAAGGTGGAAAAACTTAACCAAAGATGACTCAGTTCAATACAGTTTAACCACTGCTAACAAACACAACCCCTTTCAGTACACCAACTTGATGAAATACAGATTCCAAAGTTGCAATGTAGAAACAAGTATTATATCTTCTTATTCTATTTTTTAACTATTTTTTGTATTTAATTTAGTGTTTTTTGCTGGGTAGGTTATCAAACTCCAAGTATATAAGATGGAACCTATAGTGGTCCAAATTGTTAAAACTCTTTATCAGCATGGAAAAGTTACTCCTGGTTTATTATTCTCTTCTCTTCTGTTTGCCATTTTTCACATTCACATGCTCAGCCACTACTTACACTGTTGGAGATAGCTCTGGCTGGGACATTAGCACAAATCTTGATACATGGATTGCAGATAAGAAGTTCAAAGTAGGAGATGTTCTTGGTAAGTATCTACCATTTCTTTTCAACTCAAAGGGATAATCAAAAGCTTATTTATTTGAATTGCAGATAATCAAAGCTTTTTTATTTGAATTGCAGATAATCAAAGCTTTTTTATTTGAATTGCAGATAATCAAAGCTTATTTATTTGAATTATTTACACAGATACATCTTATATTAATTATCTAATAACTATAGCATACCTTATCAAGTTGGTTCTATTCTACTTTTTGCTGATCATCAATTTAAACTAACAGAAATGGAAAGTAATATCAAGCATTTAGAAATAAAACTCAGTCTCTATATCATCTCTAATACTCTGCATAGATTACATAAGTTAGTCTATTAGACTGAATTGATTAACAACAATTTGAGAATTTTCATTTGATTTTTCAGTTTTTCAATATTCATCAAGCCAAAGTGTAGAAGAGGTTACAAAAGAAAACTTTGACACATGCAACACAACCAATGTTTTGGCAACATTTGGGAATGGGAACACAACAGTGCCATTGACAAAAGGTGGAGATAGGTATTTTGTATGTGGAAACAAGTTGTACTGTCTTGGAGGGATGAAACTTCATGTACATGTAGAAGGTGATGACAAATCACTGATTGCTCCAACTCTAGCACCTAAGGCTGTGGCTGGATCAGATGAAAACACTGTCACACCTCCACACTCTCCTTCATCAAAGAAGAGCACACATTTTTCAGCAGGAACTGCCAATTATTGTGCAAGAGATACACTTCAGATTGTTCATATTGTTGTTATGGTTGCTGCATATTTGAGCATATAGAGACTGTGACTAAAACTTTTCTGATTTGAATGTTCTTTTGGGATATTGATTAAAAAAATTGTGTTTTGTTTGATTTGGAAGAGTCACTCATATATACAGCATACTTTGTACATGATTGTTGAACACATTCAAAGAACATACACATTCATCTTGTTTTTCTTAATGTGTAACAGCACTGCACATTGATCACTCATGAAAATGTTATGTCTAATATTTGAAAACCCAAGAAGGGTAAAATATTATTTATGATATTTTTTTTAAAGTTTAATGTGTCATCACAAAATAATGTTTATGATATTATTTTACATTTTTTTTTCTTGCAAATTTATATAAATCAATTATACATCACACTTTCATTATATATTCATTAATTATTGAATAAAATTTTTAAATAAAAAATTCATTTAAATAATTACAAAAAATTATGATAACTAAATATTAAAAGTAGATACTAAAATCACAAGTACGAAAATTAAACTTTTATATAACTATAATTATTTAGGGTTTAGTTCTACTTTCTTTTCATAACTATTGATCACGAACTCGAACTCTGTATATAAATAATACCTAGATTTTGTGATCGTAAATAATATTCTTAGTTTTTAAAAATTTATTTTATTAAATAAATATTACATAATAAAAGATAATGATTTTTTTTTAAATTATCAAACTTTCATGATTAAAAATATTCTTGTAGAAGTAGTAACATAAATATTTAATTTGGAATTTTTAATATAATTAGTTTTAAATTATTATTAAACTCTTAAATTATCCATTTATTATCTTAATAATTTTAATTAAAAATATATAATTAGCAGTCAATATAAATAATACTAATAAAAATTTATTATTAATTAATATAATTTAATGGTGAATTAATTAGTATAATTACATATGCAACGTGATTTTAAATAGGAAAGAATACGTGAAAATAAACCTATAAAACTATAATAAAGATAAAAAAAATTAAGCAATACATCGTATCCAAACTTGTTTGTTGAAAGTTTTTTCTCTTAAGAAATAATGGCCATGAAAAAATAAAATTACTTAACTAAAAATGTAGATTAAACATAAAAATATTAAAATATTATAAAGAGAAGTGAAGAAAAATGATATTATTTAAAACAAATTCACATATAGAAAAAAGAAAAGTAGAAATAAGATAAAAAGGGAGATAGAAAATATCTAAAAATAGATTAAAAAAGAAAAAAAAAAAAAGGAAAGAAGTCATATAACATATGAACAAAATTTATGTACATGGTATAAATGTTACTAGTAGAGTTTTATTGTCTAGACAAATATTGAAAAGAATTAATTTCTTAGTGAAGAAATTATTTTACTCTTATCTTAATTGATAAATAATTAATATTAAAATTAAGATGTTTTAGCTTTTTTTTTTATCTCAAAAATAATTCATGGTCATTCAACAACTTCAAGAAGTACATATCAGAACTAGTAATGAGATACATATATATATATATATATATATATATATATATATATATATATATATCATATCAGAATATTTTCTGCACAAATGAAGAAACACAAGACTGTAACAGAAAAGAAGAACATTTATTTCACTTTAAATATAACAATACTTTGTGTTGATTAAACATTTCTTAATATATGTTCTAAACATCATGAGAAGGAGATAGTCCCATTTGTTAGTATTTACACATAGTGGAGTTACTTCATTTGTTTACTATTTTTTCTTTCCTTCTGAGTAATAGATATTAGATATCAGATAAATAGATATAGAAACTTGTACTACTGGGGCATTATGGTACTACCAGCACAACATAGTGCAGTACAACGTAGGAATTGTACTAACACATATTTTCCTGTGTCATATTCTTCTATAAATTTGGAAGAGGTTGACCTTTGTCTTAAATCCTCACTCTGCCACACGCTTCTGAAGCCATGGCCTCATTGGGTGGTACCCTTTTCACAAACTCTATCTATCCTTTTGCATGCTCTAACATTTTCTATTTTCAATGTTGATTTCCTCCTTTTCATTTTCTTTCTCAGTTTTGATATTTTTATTGTTTGTTTTGCAGGGTTACAAAATGTGAGTGGCATCAATTTGCTTTTCAAAGAGGTATTAATTCAATACAACTTTTAATGTTGATGAAATAGTCTAACTTAAGTAGAATGTTTGAAGTGTTATAAATTTCCTGACATGTATTCTGTTGTAGCGTTTCATATAATTGTTGATGTATTTGGTTTTATATTGAAAATTTGATTCTGATATTTCTAGTGGATTTTGAATTGAAACATTTTTAGATAATATTGTGTTTGAATAAAAAATCATTTTAAACTTTACTGTTAACTTATATTTAGAATAAAAACATTTAACATAAACCATATCGATTCTAAATCAAACACATGTATACTTCTTCCTTGAATGGGGTTAATCTGGTTGTGAGCTTATCAATATATAGAAAGTTGTTTTCCAAAATAAATTAAATGCATTCCAGAGATACTTCTGGGAAATAAGGTTTTCAGACATTTATGCTTGCTAAAAAGAATTTGGGAAAATGGAGTGATCCTGGCAAATGGAGGGTGGAATGGTATGAAGACAAGGGAAGGGAAGAGATGATGGGATTTGAGAGGAGGTTTTAGTGAGAAGAGGGTATTTGAAATGAATTTTAAATGTAAAGCTATATGAGATTTTCATTATATTTATTTTTAATTTAAATGTGGGTTTATATATTTATGAGTTGTTTAACGATAAATAGTTCGATAAGTCTAATAATTTTATTAAGATAAATTTTAATATTATATTAAAAGTGGATTTTAAATTTAATTTATCTTTATAAAATTAGTTTATAAAATAAGATATGTATATACCTAGATCACTTGTGATTTCCAAATTGGGTTGTTTGGAAAGAGAAGAAAAAGGAAAAATAGGAAAACTATTTGAGTATTTCAAAAATCAAAAAAAAAAAAAAGAGGGTGGTGTAAAGAGAAAGACTTTCTGTAAATATAATCACCCTCCATCTAATTTAACCAAACCCAAGATGAAATTACAGGACCTGAGATGGGCTGGCCTAGTTTATTGGCCCATTGAATTTATCTTTCCTCCTTTTGTTATGTCAAATCCTGTGTGTGCCTCACATGTTAAGACACATCTTGTTTTCCTTGTCCTTTTATTTAAGAAAGCATGTTGTACATTGCAGGGTCCAAAAGTCAATGCAAAGTTTGAGCTGAAGCCTCCACCATATCCACTGGTAAAAATACCTAAAGTTTGCATGTTTTACAAGTTAGAGTACATTGCGATTTTCAAGTGGAGCTAAGCTTCTAATTTCACATTGAAGAGAGAATACTTAAAAATGAAAGGATTCATACACAGGCATCTCAATATGCATGGACTAAGTAACTTGATCCTATGCTATATGATGATGATGATGATTCTCAAAACTCAAAATCACAGAAGGCTCTTTTATGGGCTGAAATTAGTTAGCCGTTCATCCTATCTTGTAAAACCAAATTTGCCAATAAATAGAAGACCTAAAAATATTGTGATAATAAAATCATTCAGAATGGTTTGGAGCCTGTGATGAGCCAGCAGACACTTGAATTTCATTGGGGGAAGCACCACAGGACTTATGTGGAAAATCTTAAAAAACAAGTTGTTGGAACAGAGCTTGATGGGAAATCGCTGGAAGAGATTATAGTCACTTCATACAATAAGGGTGACATTCTTCCAGCTTTCAACAATGCAGCACAGGCATGCATGCTTCTAACCAGAATCTCTCATTTGTGTTTTAAAACCATGGCTTTGTAGTAAATTAATCTTGTAATGCATACTGCAGGTATGGAACCATGACTTCTTCTGGGAATGCATGAAACCAGGTGGAGGTGGAAAACCATCCGGGGAACTTCTAGAACTGATTGAAAGAGACTTTGGTTCATTTGAAAATTTTCTGGATGAGTTTAAGGCTGCTGCTGCAACTCAATTCGGTTCAGGATGGGCCTGGCTTGCATGTGAGTTAAATTCATCTTTTAGAAAGTTAAATGGGATCATTTCTAAAAATTAGTTGATGCATAGTTAATTTTAACTCATGAGAAAGCTTGTTTCATGTTACTTTCTAGTTTTCTTCTTGTGAAGTGTTTATTAAGAAATTTATCCAAATATGCAGTTACATACCCTTCTTGATCATTATCTTTTGTTGATGAAATATAGATAAAGCAAGCAAATTTGATGGGGAAAATGCAGCAAATCCTCCTTCACCCGATGAGGACAACAAGCTAGTGGTGATCAAGAGTCCCAATGCTGTGAACCCCCTCGTCTGGGGAGGTTATTATGTAAGTAGTAAGAACTAGTAATAAGATTATTGTTCATTACTCATCTTAAAATATGAATGATTGTTGGGTTTGATGAGATTCATTTGCCTGATAAATTCTAATGCAATTTAATCTTAATTTCTTGCAGCCACTTCTTACCATTGATGTTTGGGAGGTATATTAATCAAATTAGCTTTTTTGGTTACTGATGAAACAACTTGCACAGACAAACTTTGTAGCAAATTACTAACTGTGTAATTTTTTTCCCATTTTTCTGCAGCATGCTTACTACCTTGATTTTCAGGTGCTATGTTGCTCAAACCATTATAACATATCATAGCTAAGAGAAAAACTACCAACATGCTCTTTCCAATACATTCATTGCATTGGTTGAAATTCACGTGAATCTGACTACTTAGAAATAAGATCTACCATTTTGAAAGTGAGATCCACACATTTACTGAGACACGTGAATTTTTTACCAACCAAAAAGAGTGTGTTGGAAAAGAGTGTTGCTAGCATTCTTCATAGAATTATTAGTGAGAAGTGTCTCGAATAGATGAATTTAATTATGATTTTTGTGTTATCTTTCCAGAACCGGCGCCCTGATTATATATCAGTGTTCATTGATAAGCTTGTTTCGTGGGATGCAGTGAGTTCTAGGCTTGAGCAAGCTAAGGCTTTAAGTGCATGAGATGTTGAATGAGTGAACTATATCTATCTAGATAGTGTAAGATGGAACATCCTTTGCACTTTAGATACTTGTGGTATCATGGTTAAATCACTTCAGCCTGCAGATTATGTTCTATGCTCAGAAATCTTAGTTATGGTTCTCTTTCACTATGTAACAATAAGATTGTTTATGCATAAACAATCAGCAAAACAATAATGCATTTAACCCTTTCTTCGTGAGATTCTTATCTTATCGTCAATTAGTTAGTTTTTCGTCTGTGTTGGTTAATTATACTCTAACAAGTTAGTATTAAAATAAAATTAATATATTTTCAATAGTAAAAACGTAATAAATTTTAAAATTATATTTCGAATTCTTATTCTATTTATATCTTGTCATATATGTTGATTTAGGTTAAGATGGTATTTTGTGATTACCTAACCTTAAATTTAATCTACGTATTTAGAAGCTTTTAGCTTAGTCAAAAATTTTTTAGAATAATTATCCGTTCAGAATCAATTATTTTTTTAAAAAAAAAACTTTTTTTAATTTTCTATGCATTCATTTTCATTTTTTAAAGTAATTAAAAGTTGAATAAAAATCTAAAATATCAATAAAAATCAGAAACTATTTTGAATAATTTATCATAAAATTAATTTTTTGTTTTGAAAGAATGATTATTATTTAATAAACTCCATTTGTCATTTTATAAATTTTAATATTTTTAACTTATATAAGTTATTATAGAAAGTGTGGTAAAAAATATATTATTAATACTCTTCAGTAATAAAATAGTAATAATGTTCACCATTATATTCCAATAAGCTCTGCTCTATTTCAACCTATTCATAGTTCGAACGTAATTATTTCTTTAAATATTTCCTTCCTCAATAGTGCTTAGCATCAAGAGGGGTATTCTTTATATTATTAAAAGTGTTAAAGAAAAAGAAAAATGCAAGGGAAGAATCCAACAAAATCTTATTTATACCTAAAATAAAATGCATGATTTTTTTTTACAAATAAAACAGACATAAGACGATGGGAAAAGAAGTGTCATAATTTTCCAGTTTCAAACGTTACCTTTTTTTTTTTTTCTTAATTTCCACTTTACTTTTCAGGTTCTCAATGAGAGTAAAACTACTCTTTTTAAGGAAAAAATATTACATAGTGATCTCAACTAATTTTTATATAACCTATTTTAGATTTTAAATTATTAAAAAAGAATTAGTATCATATAACGATTGGTTGAACTCATAACAATGATGTTCATGTAATAATTTATTTTTTTCTTGGTCCTTGATACTTGTGAGGATACCTATCAGGAATACATTAGAAGGGGGAGGTATTGGGGAAAGGAAAGTCACATTTCAATGTAAATATGAGGCTCACATTAATTTTAGACACAAATCTCCATCACAATCAACTGTTTAAAATCAATCCTACAAATTCTAAGCCAGCTAAACACAATATCCACACAAATATCGATCAATTGGGTCCACAATTGTAGAACTACAACAGATTCAGAGTACTAGTACTACAGCAGAACTGTTTTGAATCCATTCCAGGCACAATTGTATATGTCAATTTTGCAGAAGAATGTTAAGGAGACAAAGTTTTGGTATATTTTATTTTTGTATTCAAGCTTTCAAACACAAAAGAAGAAGATTATATATACTATTGATTTCTCTGTTATTTTTTGCTGAATCTAAGCGAAGCGATGAATACAGGTGAATAATTTTTCAAAATTACAACCTGTGCTGTTGTTCTCAATGTTGACTAGGTGTTTCATGAACAGCCTTTGAACCAAGGCAGAGATTTGTTCAGATGCAAAATACTCTACAACCTTTAGCATGACTTAAAATTCTATCTATAAATGGCCCTGAACAAAGGGTGTGCTAAGAAGGATACTAGTTTCAATACATCATTATAGGAAAACAGAACCTGATGATCCAGTGTGACATTGGAACTGCAACATGGAGAATGAAGCAATGAGCTTCACACTGAAGATGTGATCCAAATGAGAAATATAATTGAGATTAAACAATATTATATGTATGCTTTCAAAGTAGAAAAAAAAAAAAAAAAAGTGATCATGAATTAGAGACCAAAAGTTCATCCCAAATGACATCCATGTCTAAGGAGGGCATTCTACTTAACTGAACAGTTTCCACATCTGATATCTCATGGTGTGTACTTTTGCTTCTCTCAGTATCAAACTGACACTCCTTCATGGTTGAATCCTTGCCATTTGTACTCTTCAAATTGCCATTATCATCAGTGTGCTTATTGCTTGTCCCTGCTGGTGAGTCAGTGGGCTTCCTATGAGAAGAAACACCTTGTGATATTGCTTGTAGTTTTGCCTCCACAAGTGCAGCAGTGGTTCCATTCAGAGAATTGGCCTGGATTACATGCTTGAGATCTGGGAAGTTCAACTGAGCATATTCTCCTCTTAGTATGTATGCTGCTGTGTCATATGCAATGGCAGCATCTTCAGCTGTGTCAAAAGTCCCTAGCCAAACCCTTGTCCTGTTTCTTGGTAATCTAATCTCAGCAACCCATTTCCCCCAGTGTCTCTGCCTCACCCCTTTAAACAGCTTGCCTCTTCCACCAAACTTCATAGGCTGAGTCCTGGTGGTACTCAACCAATTCTCATTGAAAGACTTGGACCGAGAATTTGCTAGGTTCTTGTTCATTTTGTGTTCATCACTACCTGCTTGATGCTGGTTTTTGCCAAAGTGAGGCACTTGATATGTGGGATCTGAATTTGCAGACATGACTTCACCACCTTTGATATTTGAGGATGATGAGTACACCATGGAGGATTCCTGCAAAAACAAAGTCAAGTTTGGAAAATTGGGTATGGAAGAAGAAGAAGATGCTAAAGAAGCAACTGGCTCATCAAAACATGGGGCCATAGTCAATGGTGGGAGAGTTTCCAAAAGATTTAGAGGAATGGAGCTGTTTTTTATTATATCTGAGGCTGGGAAGATAGAATTGGATTGGTTTTTCTCTCTGCCATTTTTTACGTCTTCAGGGCCATTGAACTTTGCAGGGATATGACTAACCCATGTCGCTGTGGCTATAGGTACCTCTTCTTTCATTGCCCCACTTCTTAACACATGAAGATGGTTAGAGGCAGTGAAAGAGTGAGAAACTCCTATCATTGCATTGTCCAAAAACTTTGATCCTGTTGCCATTTTTTGCAAACAAGTTGGAAATTTCTTTTGAGTGAAGATTTCCTTCTTGGGAAATGTATCCTTCATATAGATCCTTCAGACAGTAAATCTGAGAACCAACAATGACAGATAGAAATGATTAAAATGCATGCACTGCACTAAATACATTTCCTTAGGACTAAGGCACACCTCAAATTGGCAGGTATCAGTTAAAGTTTATTATAATACCAAAAGGAACCTACTTTGTTTTTCATTACGAATATGTTGTGACTTCAATCAGATGCATTTCTTTATAAGGATTTCATTTTTTACTTACAATTTATGTTTGCTTTCTATGACATATTTTTCCTTCACAACCAATCAGAATCAGACAGCTCAAGCTTTTTTGGATCAGCTGTCATACAGGGTGCAAAGTATTGAGAATTGACATTCGTTTAATGACAACAACTTCCTTAATTTAAGACCTTCATGTTCATTGTTTGTTATTATCTCAGGTATTATTCTTTTCTCTCATTAATAATCATGTGATTTTCTTGAACACTCACATGCTATATTCTTCTCTTGACTGTGCTAATGTAAATTAATTAGACATCCAACGAACCAATTACAATTTGTTTTTTTGTTACTGATACATTTCATAGACACTAGACATCATAAAAGTCTGAATTTATAATAATCAATAACCACTCATCTACTAGTTTATTCATGGCCTGAATTCAGGATATTCCTGAATAAAAATTAAAAACCGAATACTAACCTTTCACTTAGATAAATTTATTTAAAACATTAACTTTCTTTAACAAATGTTGATTTATTTATTTATTTATTTATATATATATATATATATATATATTAAAACCAAAATTTGTATGTTAAATAATGACTAAAATTAATAGTTAAAAAATTTTGTTGAAAAAATTATAATAACCAAAATCAATCTCTTTATAAAATTAAAAATATATTTAAAAAAGGAAAATATTATCCTTTATTATTTATATCACGTTATATTGGTTTAAATGTATTTTTAAATGTTATAGGAGAAAGTGATTGACTATTTAAACTAACAAGATTACCAATTAAGTTAAGATGATCACTACTTAAACATGTTTATTCACCACTAAATGAAAGTTAAAGAAATTCTAAAATATCTATCAAATAAGATATATAAATCTTATTATAAATAAAATGTCAGTGTCAAATATAATCAACATCAGAGTGTAATCAACATATATATTCTCAGTAAAAACTAAGAAATAGTTAAACTAATAAAAAAAAAAATACAGATAAACCCTAACACTAACCACTAATCGATAAAACTAACCACACAATTTTTCCTCCTTTAAAATACAATAATTTTGGAAGGCTTGGCGGTGCAGATGATTAACAAAGGTTTATTATCTGTCGTTGTTTTTTTTTCCTTTTTGGTGGAAACAAAGGTTCATTATCTATGTTATCATGTACACGAATACTATATTTAACAAGGTTTTAAATTCAATATCCTTTGTGTTAGTTTGATGAAGTCATTGCTACCTTTTCCAGGTTCTAGCATTAAACAAATCCTTAAAGATCTTGAGCACAGCAAAGTATGCACTTTATGTGTTTTTCTTTTCAGCACTCACTTTGGTGTCTTTTGAGAATGGGTTAAAGACACTCAAAATGGATCATATGGTAGATATAGATGATGCCAATGAAAGTGTAGCAGAAGCTAATGGTTAGAACAGCACCTCCATGATAATCATTAGAACTGCACAACATTGTGATTCATTGCTCAAATTTGAAGGCACCCCATTTGTTTCATGCCATGTGGCATGACCACTCTAAGGAAGTAACACCATTTTTTTTTCTATGTGAGACAGATTCTAGGCATCTTTCACTCCCATGTAACTTTTAGTAACACTTTAAACCATTTACAATAGGTTCCTGAATTGTACAACTGTTTTCTCAATTACTTTATAAGCCATGCACATGGTTGTGACCAGAAAAGAATGTGATGTGTGCCACAAACTGAATTGCTTAGTATAATAAACAGGACAGAAGGTGATGCATCTGATGTTGCTTTAGTTAGCTGTCAACTTTCCCACATCAACCATCATTCTTAATTCCTTCCCTTGCTTTGTGCCTCACCATGATCATAATCAACAAGAGATTAATTAAAAATCAACCTCTTCCACATCAGTTCTGCCTAAACTCTAGATCATACTCTTGCAATTTCTCTAGTTAAATTATAATATATAAATGAGATATAAACTTCATCTTTTAAATATTAAAGATTTTATATCGACTAGAGATAAGACTAAATTAATGTACAAAAGTGAGTGTAATCCTTTTCTCATACAGCCGGATTTACGAGGATGAGTTAGATTTAAAGTCCACTTCTGTTCTATTATGGTATCAGAATTTATCCTAATCCATTTGTTTACCTTATTGAATCACCCACAAGTATTGTACCTATATATTAGCCCATGTCGAGATTGAAACGAAATTAATATATAAAAATAAATTTATTTACAACTTTTCAAATATCTATATAAAATATAGTTTTCTTTTACAATTTCTTTTACTTCTTATTTTCCGTAAATTTTTTTCGTTTTAGTCTCAATTATTTTATTTTAGTTCTGTAAAATATTTATTTTTTATTTCTATCTTTATAATAATTTTTCATTGTGAATTATTATTTGAAAAAATATTTGATGGAGATTAAAATGAAAAAAAAAATTACGTAGATAAAACAATATATATGTATATATAACAGAAACTAAAGCAAACTAAAAAAAAAAAAAAAAAAATCAGAAGAATCAAAAGTCAAACAAAAGTATTTTAAGAACTAAAACAAAATAGCAGGTTATTTCAAGTGAAGAAATATATTTAAATTAATTTAATTATTGTGATATTCTAGGATAAATATGAAATTCTAAAAAAGTGAAGATAAAATTGTAAACAAAGAAGGAGAATTTAATTAATTTATTTATTATCGAAGAGTATTTACATGTTTATTCAACTTACTAAGACCCACCTAGCTATAGAAGATAAAAAAAATTTGCATCCTTCATTCATAACCCTTCATTGGCTTGTTGAAGGTAGAATTGTGAGCTTTGAAATTCGAACTAATTAAGTAACTAGTTTAAATAAATATTTGTCATTTTTTTATTCTACAAAAACTTATCATTATTAATAAATATTGATAAATGTTATTGAAATTTTGATTCAAATATGATAACATATTTTATTTTAATTTTTATATGTATTTTAAAATGTAATAAAGCGAAAATGAAGTAATCCACATCTTTTATTTAAGAGAATATTTGCATGACTTTATGAACCACACCCTAAAATATGTCTACTACTAAAATGTAATTACGTAGGGGCTAAAAATTTGTCATATGTTTTGCTTATAATAGTTATAAACTAATTATCATATTAATTTGAGACCAATTTGGGGTTTAGTAATTAACTCAGTGATTTTGGATTCAATTACTATAAAGTTATGATAAATTAACTTGTACCACACCTTCTATTAAGGAATCTCATACCTATTACACTTTGATTCCATAAAAAAAACATCATAAAAAGTATCAATACATTGTAACAATCGACCAAACACGTCACATTTTACTTTTTTCATTCCACTACGTTTGTTCTAGGATTCATGAACCACTCCAAAAAGGATATTCTAAAACTATGAACAATTATTAACTACCTCTTAGTTCAAAAAGATGGATCATATTCCAACTAGAAACCGTTTTAGTAAAAGTAAAAAGGAAAAAATAAATAAAGTTTAAACGTATATTTGGTATTTTATTTTAGAATTTTTTTCAGAAAAAAAATATTTAAAATAATGTATATATTTATTACCTTTGGCTAGAAAGTGATTCTGCTTTATCTTTTGCTTCAGCATATATACTTCTTTCTATCTTTAATGGATGTTTTTGGGAATCAGAATCTATTTCCAATTTAAAATTTTGGTTCAAATTTTTGGGCAAATGCATGAACCCTTCGCCATCATTTATCTACCATGAATCTAACAATGTTGATCGTGAAACACAATATGCAATTATGTTTTTGATTTTTGTTATTTTCCTCAAAATGATCAAGACATGCCTAACATGTCACTGCTATATTATAACCTTCCCAATCAATGATGTGAAAAACTATAATAACTTGTGCTAGAAATTATTTGTTAAAGTAGTTGATAAATAGAAAATGGTACTAATTTAAATAATTGTTTATATCAAATATAATTTAGTTTATTGATAAAATATATTCTAATATATATTTATTATTTTAAAAAATTATATATATTTATTATTTTTGTTAATTTACATATTTAAACTAAATTTATCTATTTAAATTAATTTTATAAAATAAATAATTTTAATTTTCTTTTCTACACGTGAATCTATATATATATATATATATATATTTAATATATTTTCCTATTTTTAATGGATCGATTTTTAATGGATCGAACCAACATGTTATATCCAAGTTATGAGGTGAAGTATATGTAACCTCGTTCCAAACATAAACAATAACAAATGTTAACTAAACAACGTTAATCCAAAGAAAAATGCATCAATAACCAAAAGTACATATGAATCAATGAATTCTAATGGTGATGGTGAGAAGCCATTGCAAGAAACATCTTCCTCTTTTCTGTGAAGTACTGAATTGCTAGTTGATGAGGTGGAAGATTGGTTTTTATGGCAGGAATTTCCAAGAAATTCTGCAGCCAAGAGTGAAGGTGAGGAAATGCATCAGCTGTGATGAACTTGACTCCAATCACATCTCCCATGGCTACCAAAGTGTGTGCAACCCATCCCAATGCAAGATCTGCCAATCCAATTGTGTTGCCACCAATGAATTTCTTTTCACTTAGCCCACTTTCCTTTTCAATCACTCTCAAAGTTTCCCAATTCTCTTTCATTGCCTTCTCTTGTAGTTCTCCATCATATCTAAAAAAGTTCATCATGTCTACTGTCTGTGAAACCAGGTCAAAAGTTGTAACTTTAGACATAACAATTCGAAAAAACAAAAACAAAATCTGTATATTTCTTACCTTTTCGTCGATCAACTTTGACCAGAAACGAACATTAGCACGCTGGTAAGCATCTTGGGGCAATAGAGGGGTCTGAGGCCATGTCTCATCAATGTATTGAAGAATCACCATTGACTCTGCTATTGGTTTTCCATCATGCACAAGTACTGGAACCTTCTTGTACACTGGATTGTATTGCAATAACAGGTTGCTCTTGTTGAAAAGATCTTCACCAATGTACTCATAATTAACACCCTTCAACTTCAGTGCCCAAACAACCCTTTGGGTAAATGGACTTGCCCACAGACCAAACACCTTCACATCTTCCATCATTATTTCTTGCTTTATTTCTTGCTTTGATGTCTCAAATGAATGTAATGTTTTGTGTTATAACGCATTTCTTGGCACTGTCAGATTTATATAGCTGAAAATTTTCCTGGTTCGTGTTATTTATTTATTACTATTAGTTAAGAAAATTTTGAAACGCAAGATGAATAATCAAGCATAGTGGTGGCCAAAGTTGAAGCCCTAGACCTGAAATGTTACGTGTCTAAAATGAACTGATATTTACGTGTCTAAAACGATAAGATTTTTTTAATAAACAAATTACCCAAGCTGAAAGTTCATAAATTTATACCAATTAAAAAATAATCATCACCTTGTTTAAGTTTAGATTATAATTATCTAAATATGTATTTAATTTTGTGCCACTGATATATATATATATATATATATATATAACTGGGAAAGTATATATCACAGTACAAAACAGTGTTGCTTATGATGCAATCACGTAGAAGTTTCATGGTTATTTATGACCGCTTGCATTATCATTTATCAATATATTATACTAAAAACAAATTCGTAACTAATCCGTTAAATTCTTTTACTAAATTCATGTCAAAGATTGCAAAACCTAATCTTCATTTCATTTTTCAGCAGATATGATGGTGCTTTTAAGTCTTTCATCGAAGAATCTTAAGATCAAATTAGGCGAATTTGAAGGAACTGTAGTCTAGAGGAATCAGTTGCGGTTAACATGAAAAGACGTACATAACATACATGCTTAAAAGCTTGTGGTCAACAATTTAGTCAAGTCACAATTTATCACACTCAGTTTCACCAAGCCTGAAAGATTTAATTGATCATTGACAGATTACAAATTATGCAAACTACAGAGAGCCGATCTCAATTGTTTTCTAATTTCAGTTTTCTTTTAATTCTAATCCAATTCAATATTGTAACAAGCAAAATCGAATCCTTCAAGGAATCAATAAAGTGGAAATAGGCATGTCTCCAAGATTTCTTCAACACCAAGCTGCCACAAACAGCCCAAAATCCCACAATGTAGCCAAGTCCTATGCTCAAATATAACCATAACTTATCATGGGAACTGTCTTGATCTTCATCTGTGTCATTACCTGTGGGGATTTCATCAACATGCTCTGAACACTTAGTAGGCAAAGGTGTCCCACAGAGGTGTGGATTACCCTCATAGATGGAGGGATCTGTCAAAGTATGGAACTGATTTGCTGTTGGTATTTCACCAGACAAGTTGTTATAGGACAAGTTCAAATGTCCCAAGAAAGTCAAGGAAGCCATATTTGAAGGTATTGGACCTGAGAGATGATTGTTAGAAAGGTCAAGGCTTTCCAATTGATGTAGTGCTCCAATGTTTGTTGGTATGCCACCGGTGAATTGGTTCCAAGACAGGTTCAAGGAAACCAAGTATGAAAGTTCTGTCAGTGTTTGTGGGATCTCCCCAGATAGATGATTGCTGGAAAGATCAATAAGATTTATAACATGCATTTCTGATGTGTATTTCAGTGATCTTCCTTTCACATACAAATCCATGTGCTCAGAGTAGGCAACAGGATTATCTGAGGGAATTTTGCCAATTTGATAAGGACTTGGTGCTTTGAAACCTGTCATGTTGCCTAAGCATGGAGGGATATGTCCTGTTAAGTTATTGTGTGCAAGATCAAGAATATGAAGATGTGATAGATGGCACAAACTTTCAGGGATGTTTCCAGTAAGTGCGTTGCCTTGTAGTCTCAGCTCATATATCCAAGTTATGTTAGTTCCAAGCCACTTTGGTATGGAGCCAAAAAATGCATTATCTCCAAGATCTATTGTGTACAAATAGGGGCAGTTGGGCCACACGGATGAGAGCTCCCCAGAAAGACTGTTGTTGCTTAGTTGAACTATTCTAAGTGAAGGTGTTGTGCACATCCAAGCTGGAATACCTCCAGATAGATTGTTGCCTGATAGATCAATAGTATACAGGTGTAGCATGTGTCCCTCTTCATATAGAGGTATTTTCCCTGATAAACTATTGTTTGATAGATCAAGAAAACTTAAAGCATTTAGCAACCTCATGGATGAAGGTATGCTGCCAGTTATAAAGTTCCCTGAAAGATCCAAACCTTCCAGCTGTGACATGTCTTGGCCAATATTTGAAGGAATTGAGCCAGAGAGAAAGTTGTTGCTTAGGGAAAGGAAAGTCACACCAGACCAAACTGGAATTGACCCTTCCAAAGCATTAAACCCCAAATTAACTGATGCAAAATCACCAAAGTGTAAGGACTTTGGAAGGCTTCCCTTTAATTGGTTATAGGAGAGGTCCATAGTAATATTTGTGCTGAGAAATCCCAAAACCAATTTGGCATTGTATCTGATATTCCAGTGTTTTTGAGAACAATGGTTATTAGGTTGCTTTGAGTTTTGAGCCAACCTGGAAACTTGGGGCCTAGTTGACAGTCATGAATCTCTAGATCCACTAGATTAAAAGATGGAACCCAGTTTTGTGTGATATTGAAAGTTAAAGACCCCATTTTGGATGACACATAAAATGTGGACAAATTTGTGAGGTTATGGAAATGGTTTTCAGTTAGGATGCCTTCCCAAAAATTCCCATCAAGGTTCAGTGTCAACAGTTCAGTGAGGTGACCTATGTTAGAAGCAATAGTCCCATTCATCATGTTGTTGGAAATGTCTAGAAGTGTCAAATATGACAAATTTCCAATGGATGGAGGGATTGAACCAGACAATTTGTTACCCTCTAACCAAATGGTTCTCAAATTTTTAAGGTAACCCAATGAGGTTGGTAAATTCCCTGTAAGTTCATTGAAAGCCAAATCTAAAACCTCTATGCTACTGTTAGCACAGATTGTTAAAGCCTCCACAACTTCTTTAACTTCACCAGCAACTTGAAGGTTTGATGACAAGTCTAAACTATGTAACTTGCAAAAATTTCCCCATGAAACATCAGTGATGGGACCTTTAAGTCTTGCCGATTTTAAGTCAAGTTCACTCAAAGTACTGATATTGGACAGCCATCGTGGTATCGAGGAATGAAAGGTATTCAAAGAAAGATCAAGGACAGAAAGTGATGTAAGATTTAAAAATGGAAGAGTTTGAGGTAAAATAGAAAGTCCACAATCAGATAACCTCAAAAGTGAAAGAGATGGAATCCTATTGACAGACAGGAGCCAAGAACTTGATGCTCTACTAAGATTCACGCTACTCATATCTAGATATTGGAGAGATGTAAAACTAGACAACCAACTCAAATCAGAAGCCCATAATGATGATGAAGATGAAGGTGTTGACAGAGAAAGATATTGCAAATGAGACAAGTTTCCTAGCTGAGAAGGAACCATTCCAGTAAAGGATGAATGGGATAGATTGAGATACCACAAGTTACCAAGTGAACCTAAAAATGATGGGACTTGAACATTATTAAAATCATTGTGACTTAAGTCCAAATAATTCAAATATTTCAAGTCAAGCAGAGAAGCATTCAACTCACCACTCAAAGGCCATTTGGTGTCTGTGGCTGACTTGTTTGTGGCCTTGGAACAGATATCTGTGCCTCTAAGGTGTAGCCTTATCACATTCCCTGTATGTTTGTTGCATCTTACACCCACCCATTTGCAGCAATCACTGCCAACCCAAGAAGATAGGCAATGAAAAGGATCATTTAGACTTTCTTTAAACTTAAGAAGGGCTTTCCTTTCCATCTCAATGCACTCAAAACCATTATTCTTAACAGCAGAATTAGGCCCTATAGCTCCCATGACAAGTGATTGATGCAAGAGTAAAAGAAGAATGATAGACACTGGAAACATGGCTTGATTATTTTCAACAGAGAATATAAATCTCAGCTATCTTGTACACCTTTTTATAGCCATAAATGAATCACAATGTTGCTTTCAATCATCTAATATTATACTATTGCACATATTTCACTTTCCATAGTAAATTTTGCTTTTTTTATTTAAGGGTAGACTTAGGGTATATGTGTTAGTTGACTTGAATATGTATCACTTTCTAGCAACAATCAATTAAATAAGGACCTAATAAGTTATTTACATTTGATTCATTCATACCAAACTGTTGTTGTATTTAACTACTACATAGTTAAATAAATGCATGGGTCAATACTTTTTCCACACAAACAATTAATTAGTGTTAATTTTCTTAGAACAATGAATGATGTAGTTAAAGTAGGAACATTAAATCTTTACATGATTTTCATTCCTGCTTCTGATAGGATTTCAATCCACACAAAAAGCAATTGAAGAAATTAAGGAAGTGTTGAATAGATTGTGTCGTGTGATACAAGATAATTTGACCAAGGTGTCTTATATGTAAAATATTCTATCGCTTTGTGAATATCAATGGTGGTAAACTTAGAATTCTAAATGTTTCCATGTTTTGTTTGACCATTGTTACTTCAAAGAAACTTCAATCATATATAAAATTTTAGAAAACAATGCTATCATATGAAAATGTTATTATTTGTAGATGTTACAAGTTACAAGTACTTTTTTTAATAATAATCAATGAAAATTATATATATATATATATATATATAAATAATAGGACAATATCATATAAAAAATAGTAGTTATGAAATTTAATTTATTTCAATTTAAAAAATAAAATTTATATCCACTTATGTATTATAATTAAATTTATTTTTAATTGATGTAAAATTTTAAAAAATAAAAAATAACCTCTGTTTAAAATAAATATATGAACATAAATTTTATGAAAAATACCATAATTTATTTATAAAATAAAATAAACAATTATTTGTGTGTAACTTTAATATTATAGTTAAAATCATCTCAAATACACATAATAAAAAATATATATAATTTAACATTACGAAATAAATAATTAACCATCAAAATTAAGCACTTAAGCACGTTACCTCTACAAATCCTCTAATTTTTAAATAGAGATTTACATTTCTTAAATACATCACTTGTATTTCTAATCAAAATATACCCATTTTTCTTATTTTATTTGTAAATATTTTATTAAATAAAACCTAATAATAAATCATGAAAAATAAAAAATAAAGTTTTGAAAGATAAAAATTAAAGTAATTTTTATGAATGAAAAATATTTTTTTTGTATAAATAAATTTTTTTCTTTATAAAAATTAAATAAGGAGGTGAGTATCACTTTGTTAAAAATATAAAATATATAAGTTTCACTTTATTAAAAATATGAATAAATTTTATTTCCTACATTTATC
The DNA here is from genome assembly GCA_016859785.1 of Macrotyloma uniflorum. Lineage (NCBI taxonomy): Eukaryota > Viridiplantae > Streptophyta > Magnoliopsida > Fabales > Fabaceae > Macrotyloma > Macrotyloma uniflorum. The sequence continues at coordinate 1,345,157 of BDMB01000023.1, read as the reverse complement.
TTAATAAGACACTAAACATTATAGCCTATGTTTTAATCTTAATCTATTTTTAGACTTTGTATTAAAAAATCCTTAGTTAGTTGTATATGATATATATATATATATTGAAATGGAGTGAATTTTTGGATAGTAAAGAATTTCTTAAAAAATACTTTTTTTTCAAAAACCAAAAATTTTATTTTCTTTTAACATGGTTTGGCTATACAAAATTAATGGAAAATAATATCTTTGAAATTTAGGAAACCAGCACAAGCAATATACTCTTACACTAACAAATTTAATAAAAAAGATAATGATATAATAAAAAAAGTTATTGTGACTGAAATTTTTTTACATTAGTTATTTATAAATATTTTTCATATTTAGATGCATGCAAATATATAAGTTCTTAAAACTTTACACGTTCTCGTAGTAAGATATATTTTAAAAAAAATTTGAATAACTAAATTAAAGAACTATTTCATAATAATAATCAAGATAAAAAAAAAATATTACGAGTAGAGTGATTAATTAATACAAATGAAGCACCATTAGTTGCTTAGACTAATAATATATGCTTACATTTATATTTAATATTAAACATTTATTTTTTATCTTTCGATATCATATAAAATTATTTTAAAATAAGATTTATAAAAATAAAAAATTTATATTAATGATATTCTATTTAACTTATTATTAATTATAAAATAATTATTTTTATTATTTTTTAAAATTTTATTATTATTAAAATACGATGGAAAAAAAAGAAGAGTAATATTTTATTATTATTATTATTATTACTATTATTATTATTTTGTCTAATAATTAAAAAATATGTAATAAAAAAAGTAAAAAAATTATAAAAAAACTCTAAAAGAAAAGTAATATTTTATAATATTTATTAAGAAATAACTATAACAAAGTTACAATTAATTATATATATATATATATATATTAATAATAATAATAAATAATTAAAATTATGAAAAGATCGTGATATAACCTAATAAATTACTTATTTAAAAACCTATTTTTTATAAGATTAATGAGAAAAGAAAAATTTAGTTTTTAATAATTTTATAAACTTGACTTTTTATATAGTTCAACATATATTAATAAATAAGAAAAATAAATAAATATGTAATTTTAATACATTATAATAAATTTGACATAATAATAATACAAATAAAAAAATATTATTTATTCTTATTTAAAAAGACTAGTATGTTTGATTTTAAAGATATTTTTGAATGATTATAGGTTCAACCTTTTTAATCACATAAAATTTTAGAAAAACCTAAATCATCTCTAAAATTCTGATCTGACCTAAACCTACGGTGACCTGTTAAAGACTCCAGGCAGTTGTCGCTCCTATTTCCCATCACAATTTTTTCAAAAATTGTAATTTTAGTCTCCTTTAACCTCATTTTTCTAATTTTTGTTTTTCGGATTTTAGTTTTTTTAGGTTAGAAAATCTACAATTATATCTATTTTCTTATTTTACATAAGTTTGTGCTTTTCATTTTGGCTCAACTAAATTTTTAATTTAACATATTATATGATAAAGAAATAATTTATTTAATTAAAACTTAAAATTTAAAAAAATTGAAAAAAATATAGAATTTTAAAATATATTAGAAAAAAAATCACATGTAAATTTTTAAAAGAAAATCAAGATTGTAATTAAAGCAAACAATGAAAACAAGAGTGTTGTTTTTTTGGGATGATAGGCACCAAAGTGAAAACCTTAAATTATCTAAGACAAAAAAATGTAAAATAACCAAGAACTTTGGACATAAAACCCTAAACCCTAGAAGCTGCTTCTTCTAGAGCCTTCCCCTCTCTTCCCTTCCCTTGAAAAGGAAGCGTCAAGCATTTCCCTTCTCATTAGTTTCTGCAACTTCTTGAGTGCTTTCCCAGTTGCTCGCATCATGTACCGCTTTGCAACCTCCCTCGCCTCCAAGGCTAAGTTAGTCTTCTCTAATGGCACTCTGCTCTTCTGCCTTTTTTAATCTTTTTTTCTTCTACTTCATCCAGCTTGCTTCCTTTTTTGTTTCCTTTTTCTATTTTCTGCTATTGATTTTCTGGGCCCCTGAGAAAATGTCTGAGAATGAATCAAAATTGAATCTTTTTTCTTCGGGTGGCCTGTCTGAGATAGATCCAGTAATGTTGATTGCCAATTTATGGTGTTTTGTGTCAACATCTCATTATCTTCAATGCTCTTGACTGTTAAATTTTGTTCTTTTGATTGCAGAATTGCTAGGAGCAGCACTCAACAGGTAAAACACCATTCTTTTCATGACATTTTTTTGTCAAAATTGTTTTGAGATTAATGATCCCTTTACCTGTAACCTCTGTTCTTTATTATATTATTATTATGATGTTGATGATTGGTTATTGCATTGCATAGATTGGAAGTAGGGTGAGTTGGAGCAGGAATTATGCTGCCAAAGACATTAAGTTTGGGGTGGAGGCCCGGGCTTTGATGCTTAAGGGTGTTGAAGAGCTTGCTGATGCTGTCAGAGTAACCATGGGCCCTAAGGTAACGAAGCTTTCTTTATTTTTTTGTTATATCTCTTGGGAAAGCTATCTTTCGTAAAAGTTGTAGAAAAGAGGAAAGGATTGGAAATGGGACTTTTATTAAGTGCTTGATTGCCGATCCCGTGTTTTTATTCAATCATTTATTTATTTGGTTTTCTAAAGGGTGAGCATGTCTTTTGGATCTAGGAATGAAAGATATCAATCTAATCCCGTCAATTTGGTTGGTGTTGGTCATGATTGTTTATGTTAAACTTCTTTTAGGGGCGTAATGTGGTGATTGAGCAAAGTTTTGGCGCACCAAAAGTGACGAAAGATGGAGTAACTGTTGCTAAGAGCATTGAATTCAAGGACAAAGTCAAGAACATTGGTGCTAGTCTTGTAAAGCAGGTTGCAAATGCTACCAATGATGTGGCTGGTGATGGTAAGCTGTCATAACAGTACAGGATTGTACTTTATGGTTTAAACTTCAGCACTGGCTGCTTTCTTATTAAGGAAATGCTAATAATGAGTGAGCAATCTAATTTCGCAGGAACCACTTGTGCTACAATTCTTACTCGAGCTATATTTACGGAAGGGTGTAAATCAGTCGCAGCTGGAATGAATGCGATGGACCTCAGACGAGGTATCAACATGGCTGTTGATGCTGTGGTGACAAATCTGAAAAGCCGAGCAAAGATGATTAGCACTTCTGAAGAAATTGCTCAGGTTTGTGTGTCTTACTTTTTTTTGTTAGAGCCACTACTGGCATATTGCAGGAGATTGGAAATAACGAGAAGGATTTTGAATCTAGAGTATTAACCGAACTTTACAATTTGTTTGTGGTGATAGGTTGGGACGATATCTGCCAATGGAGAGAGGGAAATTGGTGAGTTAATTGCAAAAGCTATGGAGAAAGTTGGCAAAGAGGGTGTAATCACTATCTCAGTAAGTTATTATATGCATCTTGTAAAAATTATTTTATTTGTTTTTTTTCCTCGGCCTGAGGACAGTTTTTTAATGTTCAGTAGATGTCCGCCCCGACCATGATTTTTAATTCCATCTCAGTTATGCATTATTAAGCCTTTTCTGTTCCTCCTCTTTATCCTTGCCTCTCTCAAAGGGGTCCATGGTTTGAATAATATGTAATGCATTTCTTGATATGAGCGGGACTAACTTGCATAAACTTTTTCAGGATGGCAAGACATTATATAACGAATTGGAAGTTGTTGAAGGAATGAAGCTCGACAGGGGATACATTTCTCCATATTTCATAACCAACCCGAAGAATCAGAAATGTGTATGATCTCGCTTTACATATCTACTTCGCAGCATTAGAAATCTTTCTGAATAATACTTCTCTGGAATTTACCTTGGTCCTTGGTCATGAGTCTTTTTTATTTTTCTTAGATATTATGTGTAACCATGCAATGTCTTTCTGCCAACAGGAACTAGAGGATCCTCTCATTATAATCCATGAAAAGAAAATCTCGAGCATAAATGCTATTGTTAAAGTATTGGAGTTAGCTTTGAAGGTTAGCAACGTCATTCACTTCATTTTGCATTAATTTCCAAAATATTGGTATTGGCTGACACTTCTCTATCTCCAGAGACAAAGACCTTTATTGATTGTTGCTGAGGATGTGGAAAGTGATGCCCTTGCAACTCTTATTCTAAATAAACTTCGTGCTGGAATCAAGGTTTCTTTTGCCTATATGAAGTCTTAGTTTTACTTCTGGATTTTTTATTTTTCTTATTTAATATGATATTTGATGCATTGCTTTAGGTATGTGCAATTAAAGCTCCTGGTTTTGGTGAAAATCGTAAATCTGGTCTCCAGGATCTTGCTGTTCTTACAGGAGGTCAAGTAAGATTTCTGTCTGCTAGTTACTACTTTCTTAAATCCCATCTTACAAACCCGTGAATGATATATTGTCTCTATTCTTCTAGCTTATCACTGAAGAGCTTGGCTTGAATCTTGAAAAAGTGGATCTGGAAATGTTTGGCTCTTGCAAAAAGGTAATCTTTTAGCTAAATTTGTTATAGGCTTTAGCATGTGAATGCATTATATAGCTTTAGTATGCTTTCTTTTTTTAATGTTCATTCCATTGTTTTGGCCGAGGATAATTCATGACTTCCCTCTGGGGGAGCATCTGCTTGTGTTTAAGCTTAAAAATAAGTTTTCATTGATTTTTCTCCATTTTTAGTCTATAATATACAAGGTTAAATGATTTGGACTACTGAATAAGATACTTAATGTTTTATAGATAACAATTTCTAAAGATGACACTGTCATCCTTGATGGAGCTGGTGATAAGAAAGCAATTGAAGAAAGATGTGAGCAGGTTTGTTTGAATCTTCTATTAGATTTGATTCTACCATTGTTGCTGTAATCTGTTTTCATGTAGTGATAGATCACATTGTTTGTTGATGTTTTTTACTTGTTTCTTTGACAAATTTTAACAAACAGATTAGATCAGCAATTGAAAATAGCATTTCAGATTATGACAAGGAAAAGTTGCAAGAAAGATTAGCCAAGCTTTCTGGGGGTGTTGCAGTGCTTAAGGTATACTTATTTCCTCGGTTACTATTAGGTTTTTACCTGGCAATATCCGAAGGTTTTGTCATGATAAGATTGAAACCTGGAATGACACTTTTACAGATTGGAGGAGCCAGTGAGGCTGAAGTTGGAGAGAAGAAGGATAGAGTGACAGATGCATTAAATGCAACCAAGGCAGCTGTAGAGGAGGGAATAGTACCAGGTAGATTATTAGCACTAGCAGTTGTATGCTTAGTGTTCTATGTTCAATCAAATTTGATATGTTATCCTTTGCACAGGTGGTGGCGTCGCTCTTCTTTATGCATCAAATGAGTTGGAAAAGCTTCAAACTGCCAACTTTGATCAAAAGATAGGTGTCCAGATTATCCAAAATGCTTTAAAGGTTAGTGCTTTTCATTTGCTGGTATTTCTATTTTATAGAGCTTCATAGCAATTTTTTTTGGTAGGGCTTCACTTAACAGATCTTTCAACTCCCTTATACATTTCTTGCCGGATTTAGCAATATGTTGGGCTTTATTAGCCGTTAATATGTAGCATGGTTTAACTAACTCTTTTAATTACCTGTTCTAACAAACAATGCAGACTCCTGTGCACACAATTGCTTCAAATGCAGGAGTTGAGGGTGCTGTTGTTGTTGGCAAACTATTGGAACTGAATAATCCTGATCTTGGGTATGATGCAGCTAAAGGTAAGGATTCTTTGTTTGACTTTTCATGATTGTGCTAATTTCTGTCTGAAGATGCGTGGCCCCTTTTATTATTACTGATTCTGCTGTGAATTTTTTCCTGCTTCATAATTAGGTGAATATGTTGATATGGTTAAAGCTGGAATCATTGATCCATTGAAGGTGATTAGGACCGCCTTGGTTGATGCAGCCAGGTAGGATGTTAGGAAACTTGCCATAGGTATTGATGTAGTTGGTTTGTTTTATGCCAGTTTTGCTTAATGCTTATTACTATTCTTTTGCAGTGTGTCATCTTTGATGACAACAACTGAAGCTGTTGTGTCTGAACTCCCAAAGGACGATAAAGATGTTCCTGCGATGCCTGCTGGCATGGGTGGCATGGACTATTAAGGGGCTATTTTCCCTTATCAAACTAGCTCCTTTTCGTGGACTTAGATTGGAGTGGTGTTTCACCACTGTTTTTGCCTTTTTTGCTTATATATTGATCGAAGGCATCCATGTAATCATAGGTAGAGAGATAAAAAATGTAGGGAGGGGAATGTGATTGTTGTTGCAATTAAATTAAGGAACATCTGAAACATTTTTCAGATTCCAAATTATTGAACATTGTTCGACTCAAAATTTTCAATTGAATTATGCCCCCTTAATAATTTCAATAGATTTTGCCTTTTTCTAACATTGTGTACCTTCTATTATTAGTTGACATTTCTCAACCGAGACAGAACTGTCTTCCTTAAGTTTTTTGCAAGACTAGCTTTAAATAAAGATGCTTTTAAAATGATTTTTACTTAAAGTGACTTATTAAAAGTACGTTAATCATTTATTTTTTTAACCCTATCTTATTTTCTTAAAGAAATGTTGTTTACTAAATCAAAACCATGAGTTTAAAAAATTGCTTCTAGATTAATATTCGTTTAAAAGATTATTTCTTTACTTAAATATAACAAGAAATTTATGCATTACCAATTAAAAGAACTCTTTCTATTTCCACAATTCAAACAGTGATGTCATACTTTATAAAAGAAGAATGTGATTTTCACAATGACAATACAGTGTCAAAATAAAACAAGTTGAGCATGCTATCTTTCCTTACACTCTGAAAAGGGAAATTTACTTACAGAGAATTTGTACAGAGAGGGTTTCATGAAGTGCACTATTTTTTCTACAATTTACACTTGAGTCTATCTCATGGTTCATCCAAATTTACAGATCTGTGCCTGGATTCTTTCTGGTTGTCACTGGTTCGAAGTCTCAGGCTTTAGAATTCCTTGGTCTATATTTGCCAAGAAGTACAACGTGATCCTCATACCTCCATCCAGAGTCAGAAAGAAATTTGAATTGGTGCAACCGGCTTGTTGTCAAGTTGTCAACCTGGTCCAATTCTCCTGTCCTTTAAGCAATCAACTGAGCTTTGCATTCTTGATTAAGCAAGTTGAAGACGCTATATCTAGTCGTGATCATAATCATCTACTTCAAGAACACTTGAGAGTGCTGACATCCATGCCAGTAAACCGTTGGAAGCACCCTTTTTCACTAAAACTTCTAATTTGCCAACAGCCTGTCTTGACACTCCATATCTCAGCAAAAGATTTCCAAGCGATCTAAAACTACTATTGTCAACTTTTATTGAAGCTCTTAACATTTCCTTAAAAGTTTCCATTGCTTCTTTGGGTCTCCCAGCAATAGCATACAGGTTCAGCACATTGTTATAACTTAAATCTGTCAAGTGTCCCAATTTTCTTATCTGCTTTGCAATTTGAATGGCTTCATCGAACATCTCGGTTTTCTTATACAAACACAGCATCATAGCAAACGTAAATTCATTTGCAGCTCCAGTTTCCTTTAAAGCCTCAAATATCTCTTTAGCTTGGTGAACCATAGATCGCTTAACATAAAGATCAATCATACAGTTTGAAGAATATACAGTAGGAGCTTCTTCTGATAATTGCAGCAACTTGTAGGCTTCTTGTGCTTTTTCCAGGTTGTCAACTTTCGCATACAACTTGATCAGAGAATTATATATAACTGTATTCCCTGGTAAGCCAGCTTTGTTCATTTCATCAACATAACTGATGGCTTCTTTAACCCTTCCAACGTCAGAAAAAACATTGATCAATATGCCATAGACTATAACATCAGGCTGCACACCATGCTTAATCATTTCCCTGTATAAATCTTCAGCCATTTCCAATTGGCCTAATTTTGCAAAGCTAGAAATCACAGCACAGTACGGAATGCAATCACTTACTAGCCCTATCTCCTGCATTTTTTTCAGATAAGTTTTGGCAATATGTGGCTGGTCAGCGCTGGCCAAAATTTGTATGAGAGAACTATAGCTGCATCTGTCTGCAACTATACCATGTTTCTCCATACTATCAAACAATTGGCATGCCTTCTCATAGCATTTCCCTACACCATAGGCTTTAATCATCACATTGAACTCAAGGACACTGAGACTCTTCTGTTCTTGGCACAAAATGAAGACTTTCTCAGCTTCCAAAGTAAGCCCATGTTCCCCATATGCATCAATGTTGGCAGCATAGCACTCAGATGTCATATTGCCAGTTAGATGAAACCTCAGAAACCATAGCAAGGACCTGTCAAGCATTCCTGCTTCTATGTACATCCTAGTCAACACAGACTGGGTATATTGATCTATTTCAAGACCCCTCTCATCCATCTCTGTTACAAGCTCTTCTGCTTCACGAACCATTTTCCTTATCGAGTATGCATACAAGAGAGTACGGTAACTCACAAGATCAGGCTCGAGGTAGGCCTCCTTCATTGTTTCAAAATACTTTGTTGCCATACCTATATCGTTATGCTTAGCATAAAGAGAGATAAGAATATTATACGTTCTTGTGTTAGGTGAGCATCGAAGCTCTTCCATTTTCTGGATAAGCAAACTCACTTCCTCTAATTGCCCATGGTTTCCACAAATGTGAATCATCGTATTGAACGTCACTGTGGTTGGTGCCACACCTCGTTTAAGCATCTCCATGAAAGTCTCAGATGCCTCTTTAAGTTGACCAGCCTTTCCATACGTATCAATCAATGTATTATAAGTATGCGAGCTGAATGAAACTTTAGCACACGCCACCGTCTCACCCAATTCCCGAGTATCCACCACTTCATCATTGATTCTCAAAGCTTTGCTTTTGCTCCTCAAAGGTTTACCCGAAGACCACTTTTTGAAAAACTCCTCAGCTTTCTGAAACTCTCCTGCTTTCTTATATAACTGAACAACAATCACCATAGTGACCTCATCAGGCTCCACCCCATTTTCCAACATCATGTCAAGCCAAAAAAGCGCCTCGTCTTTGCGCCCTCCTTTGCTATAAACATCAATCAAAGTTCCATAAGTGGAACTGGTGGCAGCAATGCCTCTAGCATTCATCTCATTCCACAAACTCTCTACGCGTCTCCACTGGCGAGCCCTGCCGAGGCTCCTCAGCATGATGTTGTAATGGATCACGTTCAATTCATGACCTTTCTGGTTAAACCACTCAAAAATCTCCAAAGCTCTATCCCACCTCAACTGCTCCTTCAAAATAATGCTCCTCTCCTTGTTGTTAATCCTGTCTTCCCACGGCCCAAGAGCCTCATCCACGTCGAGAACCGCATCCAAGGCTTCTAAAATCGCGGGAATGCATCCACCGTAAGAGACGCGTTTCGTCGAACACTTAGTGCGCGACTTCTCCGGTTTGCTCTTTCTGAGAACACCCTCTTCTGGATTCTTCACAGGACGAGGTTGCTTTAAATGGGTCTCTGGCTTAACCGTGCCGGTTCCTTTGTGAAGAGGGAGTCTCTGTTTTCTGCTTGTGGGGGTAACTTGCTCAGGCTTCTCTGACAGAAGAACCGCGTTTGCTTTTGAAAGAAGGGGTGTGTGGGTGTACAATAGTTGCAGCTTCAGCAACATTGCTACGAACAGAAAGAAGGACACTTCAGTGTTAATTCAGCGCAAAACAACATGAGACATCGAAGTTTCGATACTACCGTTTTTGGTTTTTCAGTTTCGGAGGACTGTGTCGTGGACGATGGTAGAACTGTTTGTTTTAAATTGTGTCGGAGCCATTTGGATTTTTCTGTTTGGTAATGGCTGATTCTTATTTTTCTGTGTTTTTTTTTTTTACTATTTTAAGTATAAATTATAAAAAAAAAAATCATTTTTTATAATTTAGAAACATAATATACTTAAAAACAACAATTACCTTTGAAAAGTAGAAAAAAAAAATCTATTACATTTGATTATTTAAAAAATATGACCAACATAGTAAAGAGTAAATAATGATTGATATTTAACTAATTTTTAAAATTAATTCAATAAATAAATTTTATTTCTCATTTATAAATTATAATTAAATTTTATTTTTAATTAATGTAAAATATTTAAGTATTATATTTTTTTAGAGAATTGGTAGTGTAATCATAAAGTTAATATAATAATATTTAAATATTATTACTCTGATAATAACTATGTGGTCATAAAAATTCAAGAAAAATATTAGTATTTCAAGTTAAAAGAAGAAAATATCTATGTGTGATGAGAATTGTAATGTTTAGAGGTGGATGATTACCAATTAGTAAGAGTACTTAACTACTAATCACTTTTAATATGAAATGCATAGAAAATTTATACAACTTTGATTTGCAATGTTATAACTATGATAGTATGATATTTTGATTTATTAAATTTCTTTTTGTCATTTTTAAATGGTGGTGTAGGGATAACAATGACAACCATTTTTTATTCAATAAAAATCATTACTCATATACATACACATATGTTATATTATAATAATACATCAAAATGGAATATATTGAAACCTAATTTTATCTTTATTGAAACTTAGTTTTATCTTTATTGTGTTTTCAATTGGACACAAGTGTTAAGTCCTTTTGTAATTGTATTACAAGTGAATAATTAAATTTTGAGCAAATTAACACAAAAAGTCTCACAAAGTTAGGTGTATGAACTTTGCATCAAATTTGGAACTTCATAATTTTTTATTGTAAATATTTATTTTGAAATGTTTATAATGTTTTATGCAGAATCCTTAAACATTTATTCTATTTCACTTTATATAACGTTTTAGAAAGGGAATAAAAAGGTTGTTCCAAATTAATTTGTTTTCTTAAAAAATCAATGATACATAAATATATATTTTTTCTAATAGTAGCCTTAATCAATATTTCATGAATATTAAAATATTTAATCATTTTTTGGGTCCTAAAAAAAATCACATGGAAACCATTACTATTTCATTTCTTTTCCACAAATTTTGAATGAGCTAATGCTAAAACAATGTGAGCCCACTATACAAATCTACATAAAACTATAAGTTATAATTTTTTAAATAATTTTAAAAGAGATTAAATAATATAATATTTATTGTTTTACAAAATATATTATATTATACAAAAAAATGCAAAGTTATTTTTACAGGGGTTAAAGCATCATCATCCATGATCCTATTTGTGAAAATAAAAAGTGTGGAAAGCAGAAGCATAGTGATTATAATTCATCGTCTTCTTGTTACACTGCGCCGTCCTTCTCTCTCATCTCTTCATCGCCGATTCTCGTGAAATTGGAAGTGGTTGATCCTCTTCCTCAATCAACCCAATGCGGAGTATATCTTCTTTTCCAATCATCACTCTCTCGCGAACTCTATGTTTCTGCTTCTGATTCTTGATTTTTTGTTTGGTTGCAGATTAATCCTCTGAACTGTTCGCGCAATCGGAGTTCCAAAACGATGTCGTCGGGGCAAGTGGTTAAGCGTGTCAAATACAAATCCACCGTCAAAGACCCTGGCACCCCCGGCGTCCTCAAATTGGTGCATTCTCATTCTCACTTTGTTCAATCTTTTCTGAAATCTCGTTGTCGCGTTGACATTTTAATGGAATTTCGTTCCCTGTCTCTGCAGACTCAAGATAAGTTCGTTTTCAAGCCCCATGATCCTACCTCCAACAACAAGCTCGATGTGGAGTTCAGATTTATAAAGAGTACTTATGATTTCTTGTTTTTGTATTTACTTTCCTTAAACTGATTGCGAAGTTTAATATGGACTCTTATTGAATTGTCTGAACTTTATTGACCTCACAATCTCAGTGTTTTTATTGATACCGCTTATGCATTACTTTTGATTATGTCGTATTTTTTTTGTTTGTTCTGCCGGAAAAATATTTAGGTCATAAACATACTAAAGAGGGATCAGGCAAACCGCCATGGCTTAACCTTACTCATGCTCAGGTTTTTCTTTATTATCTTTAGTCTTGTTGCTCGTCTACATTTGTTGTGCTATTTATGCTGGTTCCATTTTTTTTTTTTTTCTTCTTTTACGTTTGAATACTGCTCAATTGAATTTTCAATGCCTTTGGTTCACTTGGTAATACTGCACTTGACATGCTTATGTCTCTTCCTTTTTATATGAATTTTTATTATATTACAATGTGCTGTTCCAGGGAAGTTACATCTTCGAGTTAGAAAGTTTTGCAGATCTTCATGTTTGTCGGGAATTGGTGGGTAAGTAACTTACTTTGGCTATTGCGGAATGAGACATGGTTTGTTATTTCTATAAGCTTAAAATTTTATCCTCAGGGTTTCTTGAACTTGTTTTTGTAATTCTTGAGTTGTCACATTATGTGGCTTATCATGAAGGCCTGCTATGTTGTTTACTTGTTTGATCATAGGCTTAAGTCCCATAGTAACAAAGTTAGAGTCTTATGATAGGTTTTTATCAATTAAGCTTGTTAAACCAGTAATAAATGTAATTAAAATATGATTTCAGATGCATAGCATTAAATATTTATTTCCCTTGCCAATACATATGACAGAGAAGAAAATGATGCATGGCCTGATGATTTTTTTTCTATTTGTTGTCATGGGCTTAACTCCCACACCTTTTTTTTCTTTAATGCAATTTTTCTTTGGAATTGAAAAATGATATGGTAAATTTAATATTAGAAGGAGGTTCTGAATTGTTGTTATTTTTCTTTTATTTGCTTTCTTTATGCCATTTTTTATATTTTTATTTTCAGTTGTTTTGTTTTGTATGAGCAGGTATTGCCCTTAGCAAACATGTGCAAGGAGAAGCTACAAAAGTTATTTGTGAGGAACAGCTGAGCGCTGCTGAAATGACACTCAGGATAAAGCTATTGCAGGAAGATAGGTATTTGGTTTAAAATAATGCACTTTAATTCCCTTAAAAGAAAGGAGTAATGATTAATGCACAGCTGGGATACTGCAGCCAGTGTCCACCTATCACACATGGTTAACCGCGTGTGTAAACATGATTAATTTTGTCTCGCAAGTGGTTAATAGTTAATAGATGTGATTGTATGCCATTATCAATATGTAATTGTGTCTCAACAAGTGGTTAATTGTGTCGTGAGATTATTGAAATGTCTGATAGTAATGATTGTTAAAATTTGCCTCACATGTGGCTAAGAGTAAATGACTGTACGTATATATAATAATAAATCTGTTCTTGTGACTGTGGTGGTTAAAGATGTCTTACAAGTAGTTCATAGTGTCATGAGGTTATTGAACTGTTTAATGGTGATTAACTTTGCCTCATTAGTTATTAAGAGTAAATAAACGTCGGTTACAATTATAAATCTGTACATATGGCAATAATGGTTAATTATGTCTCACAAGTTGTTATTAGTGTCCAAGGTTATTGAAATATCTAATGGTGGATGCTGGGTGCCGAGCAATTATAACTTTTCGAAAGAAAGAATTCTTTATTTGTGATCTTGATCTATTATGATTCAATTTCTGTTGCAACTAAGACATTCTTTTCAGAGACATTTAGACCAAAGTCTCTTTGGTATTGTGCTGTTACTTTAAAATTATCCGTTTAGAGTTGTTGTTCTGGCCCAAATGTCATGCAGTATAGTTACTTAGGATCTCAATTTGTTCATACTTTTCAATATTACGTTTTATCTCCTCTTAGAGGTTATCTTAGTTTCAGATATTCTTCACTTCGGTCAATGTTACTGATTTTGCTAAAGTTCAACTTTTGCAGCAAGTTGCAGAGACTTCATAAGGAACTTGTAGCTAGTGGTAAGCTTACAGAATCAGAATTTTGGGCTACAAAGAAGGTAAAGATATTCCAAATATCAATTGAATTTCAAATTCTAGTGAGGCCATTATATGGTTGTTAATGATAGGTTGATATTATGATGATTTAAAGAATTTTTACACATGAAAAGTACTGTGTGTGAAATACATTGTCTTTCTGAAGGGGTTTCACTAATAGACATTTAAACGCATTATGCAGTCTATTGATTTTTTTCTCCTTTTGTTTTCATATGGAAGATATCTTATTCTTAGCCGCCAATTTTCTTGTAACTTTCTTCTCTTCATCTTAATGAATTTCTTCTTCATTTTATATTAAATTGTGTTCTACAGAAATTGCTGGATCAAGATGAAAGCAGAAAGTTAAAACAAAGGATTGGTTTTAAAAATTCTTTGATCTTTGACACAAAGCCTATGAGTGATGGACGGGTATGATACCACTTCTGCATTGTTCCTCTGTCTTTATGATTGCACTTACTTACTTGGATATCGTCATGAGAACATTGCAGCTCAGTAATTCCTCAAATTCCAAATTGCATTTTGTTAATAAAAGAATCTTACTCCTCTCTCTTATAGTGTGCAAACTCAGCTTTTGTAAACTTTTAAATCTTTGACAATACTATGACAATTGAGCATTCAACAGCATAAATATAGTTAATTTTGCACATGAAAAAAACTTGAGTGAAGTAAATTCTTTTGCGGGAGAAGAATGTATTAGCTCTGTTTTTTATGAGCAAAACCCATATCATGTCTATTACCCTCATTTCTTGCTGCACTTAAAAAATGTTGGCCAAAATTTTCATGGTAAAACTTGATTAAACTATGTTCGATGCTTGGTTTGCTGCTTCTTCTAATGGGCTTAAAGTCATTTTAATGAATAATGTCAAAATTTTCCAAATCTAATACTGATTATATATAATACAAACTACAATCTTTCCCATTCCCAATACAAACTAAAAGCAGGATGTCATTGCCAAACAGCATTTTACTATTTAATTTTCATGAAGAACTCTTGTATAAGAAGCAGAGAGTGGGACTAGATTTTCTGATTTATTTATGAGATTTCCGTTAATGAATTTAATAATTGTGAATTGTTTTCAAATAAAAGTTAAAGAAACATGTAAAATCTGTTCTTATTTTACATTTTCAAAATCCCCTAGTGTTTTCGTAGTTGTAAAAACTGAGAACAGAATTTGTTTTTGGCTTTTAAGAGTTTAAAAATTATTTCAAAATTTATAATCAAATTTGGGCCCTAAATTGGTTTTTGAATATTAACATTAATAGCCAAATAAGTCCTTTGTCTTCTTTTTTTCATTTTTTTTGTCATTTATACAACAATGATTTTAGTAAAGCCCAACAAGATCATTTGATATGTATAGCCAACCCCCATCTAGTGATATAAGGCTTGTCTATTGTTATTAAGTTGTTATGCAGAGTTTGTGAATTTAAGATCCATGTTTAGAATCTTTAAGCAGTTTATGGAATTCTTTTGGCTTCTAATGCATACAATTTTGAAACCAGTTGTTTTCCCTTATTCTTCTTTTTCAGATAAACCAGGTTAAATTTCAGTTGACACCAGAGATTAAATATCAGGCATGCTTCTTACTCTGCCTAATTAGATTTTGAGCTAAATTTTGAATGATTAAATTCTGTGTTACAACACAAGTGATTATACTAATTGGGTATTTATTTAGGCTGTTATGCCCTGCACGAAAATGAGGGCATGGTGGGTATGTAGATAGCCATTCAGACAAAAAGCTTATGCATGAAATTTTAACTTGATGACAGCAACCATTTAATTGAATGCAATTACAATCACCTTTTCATGTGCATGATATTTTATACAATTATTTGTAGCAGACATTTTTAGTTTTCTCATCTTTTTGTTTTGTTTTCTTGCGCATTCATATGCATGCACATAGTTCATCATATTGATTTCAAAATGGAAGTGATACGACAATTAGTTTTACTTAAGAAAGAGCAGTGTAGATTTCATTATGCCTCCAGCATTGGGCTTCCTTCCATGTAGTCGGGTAAGACTTGGTTGTTGCTGTTGTTGTTGTTGATGTCAATAAATAGAGTGATAACATTCAATTTTGGACCAGTTGGTCTAGTTGGTAAGGACCAGACTCATATCTCATAAGGACATAGTTCAAGTCCTACTGCCGATATGAGGATCTTATTGGTGAATAATGTGTAAGTACCTTTATAAGTATTCATCAAGCTTGGAGGCCTGCCCTGGCCTTGGGGAACTCCTGGGACCTAACTCATCTAAACTTTTCTGTAACAACACAAAACTTCCAATTTCTTTATCGTTTGTGAAGATCAACATAATTAATGTTTAAGGTGAAATATATTAGCACTTGAACCCCTTTTATTTGAGATTGTAATTGTTTGAGCTTTACATCTTATGTAATGATCTTTTTTGGGTGCTGGAGTTGGTTAACTCGCTGTTTAGAATTTTGACTGTTCATTTAAGTTTTAAAGATGGTGGTTCTCTTTTCAGTTTTATCGTATGGGTTGAGGCTGGTGTTTGGTTTATCTCGTGTGTTTCCTTTTTCTTCCGTCTCTGCATGTGGTTTCTTTAGTATGGTTTTGTTAGAATATCTTGCCATATTTTAGAATATACTATGGAATCAATTAGTTTGGTAACTGACCAAGGAACCTAATGAGTTGTTTATTAATCTTATTAGAGATGTTTCCTTTATGGTTGGGGGTTAGGACTTAGGATTCTTATTGCATTAGTGGGCTTGTGGTTTACCACACTACTAGAGATTATATTATTAGATGTTTCATCCACGTTTGGTTCCCTAGTATTTGTCGGTTTTGGTTGGGAGGGTTTGGTTATACTCGTTGTTTCATTCAGTATTTTCAATATTTATTTCTTACGTAAGGAGAAAAAATTGAATGTGTGGTATCCTTATTTTTTTTTTTTTTCCAGATTTTTGCCCTCAAACCTGCTGTCCACCAGGCATTCCTCAATTTTGTACCTAGTAAAGTATGTTGAAAATCAGGGCAGTGTTTATTATTTTCTTTTATATTTATGTGCAATATCAAGCACTATGCTTACTAAACTATTTCTTTTTCTCCCCATTGTCTCCAAATTCAAGATGAATGAGGTAGATTTCTGGAATAAATACTTCAAAGCTGAGTATCTTCATAGCACCAAAAATGCTGTTGCAGCAGCTGCTGAGGCTGCTGAAGATGAAGATCTTGCTGTCTTTTTGAAAGATGATGAGATATTAGAAATTGAAGCTCGAAAGAAGGTCTTTCTAGTCTTTCTGTTTAATTTTTATTCTCATTGAAGATCTTTTGGCTGCCTTCTCCATTACATTTATATTAATTAATATGTCTGTGTGTAGGTTCGACGAGTTGATCCAACTTTAGACATGGAAGCAGACCTAGGAGATGATTACACACATCTTCCTGTATGGTGAATGAAACTATTCCTCAATCTCATTTAGGAGGCTTTCACAGCATGTTTTTTCATATTCTATGCAAGTTCGCCCTTTTTAAAGTAAATTATCAATTGCAACATGTAATCAATCTTAAGAGTATGCTTAATGTAAAAAATATTAAAATATCAACAAATAACATAATAATTTAACATTTCAACTCCATAATAAAGCAAAATAGAAACTTCAACATTAAGTAACAAAGTCTGTTGTACATTACTACTACACCAAGTTATGCTAAATTCATACAAAACATAAGTTCTTCAAATGATAGCATTTAAAAAACTAAAAAAAGGACTAATGTTTTCGAACCAAGATGTCCAATCCTCTGATAACATTGTCTACATATCAATTTTTTATGTGACTTCTAGGTTCATACAACAAATAGGAGATATGCTTACATCAGAAGATCAATGACTTATTTTACGTGATATACAAGTTGAAAAGTAGACAAATAAGAAAAATTGTTGCTCTAATGTTTGATTATGAACGAATAACTTAAGAGGGACATAATGTTGATGAAGAGAATGTCGAGCTTGAAAAACCTCTTGGTGAAGATGATGATAGCATTGTTGAATCTGTTGGATGAAGTTCAAGTATCCAACTCGTGGTGCATTTGATCTTGATAATTTGGTTTTGGATGCCAATTTTGATGATGCACATTTTTCATCTAAGAAAGAGCTACTCAATAGAGATGGTAATCTTGGAGACCATGTCATCAAAGGATTGGACTTGGATTTGGATTTTAAATGCAATTGTTTTAAGAACTTATGTTTTGAATGATTGATGCATGATTTGGTGTAGTTTGATCTTATTTAGTAGTAATGTACTAGCAGATTTTGTTATTATTACAATAGTTGGCTGTTTTGCTTTACGAAGTTGAAATGTTTAATTATATGTTATTTTATTTTTTTTTATTAAGTGAAGTCTTTATAAGTTTAATAGGAGAGTTTGTGGAGCCTCCACGAGTTTACAAAAACTCTTGAGTTTTTATATTATTGTTATACACTCACACACACATATATATATATATATATAATTCAAATTTCATACCTTATGCTGATGATCATTTAGTAGTTAAAACGATGTCAAATGTTCTGTTATCTATTTATGCTATTGGTTCAGAAGTGCTAGATTTGCGTTGAATTTCTGTATTTTTTACCTTTTGCCCTATTTGATGAGAAGGATCATGGAATCTTCCGAGATGGCTGCAAGGAAATATCTGAAGCCCAAAATTCTCTGTATAAGAGAACATTGTTGCAAGATCTTAATAGACAAGGTGCAGTTGTTCTTGAAGGGAAAACTTTAGGTAATTTCCTCTCTTCAATTTGATTTTTTTCAGTGAGTCTACCTAAAGTAGTTTTGTTTCATAACTTTATTCTTAAATTAAATCTATTCGCATATTGGCTATATATTGTATGTCTTCCCTTATCATAATTTATGTTCCCTATATTTTATTTTGTCTAATGTATATCTGTAGGCAGACAAATAAGGTCTTCGATAGTAAATTTGTAAGATTGACAGATACTTATAATGCATATCATAATTAAATTATTACCTTGTGATTATTATACTTTACTCCTGTAGCCATATTGAAGTTACTTGTAATTATTTGTTCTCTGGAAAAGACCTCATATACCAAAGTGAAGGGGGAGAGACTTCCTCACACTCGTGCTTGTATTATCACTTCTCAGCTATTTGCTTCGCTTAAAATTTGTTTGAGGACAATTTAGAGGTTGTGAAGAATTGTGGTTTGCAAACTGGAAAAGCTCAGCTTCTAAGAATCTTAAACTTGTCTTTTGTTCTTATTTATCTTGAGAAATTTTATCGTCATTAAGTGTTACCTTGACCAAGAGTAAGACACATTTTATTTTAAAAGCAGTTTTCCCAAAATCTATGCATTCAAATCTGGATAGGCCCATCTTAGTCATGCCTGTATGGTGTGGTCTGATGAGTCAAATTTCAAAATATAAATGTAGATATGGAGATGGAACACCCAAGAACAGTCGCTGAAATTCTTGCTCGGAGAAAAGAGGGTGGTTAGTGTGGCTGACTTTTTTCTTTTCCTTTTCCCTTTCATTCACATGTAGCAAATTCTTATTTCATTCCACTGTACAGAATCTGATGGGGTTGTAGATGACGATGGGAGACGAAACAGAATTTCTAAGATGACCCCTATAGAAGATCTTCAGGCACAAGATGATCATCCTTATGCACCACTCTGTATCAAGGTCCAACATTTTTCTCAAGAATTAAATGAACAATATACATTATAGTGATATATTTCTAGTGAATAACTTGATTTGTAAAACGTGTGCGCATGGACACATGGTATGAAAGTATTCAATACACCCTAATAAATGCTTTAAACACTTAAAAGAGCAATCATTGAATAACTTTTCTACTTTCAGTGTAATAATTACATTTTCAATTGAAACTTTCTATAGTTGACTTATCCTTTTTACCTATGGACATACAATAGAAAAATCCATATAAAATTTTATTAATTAATAATAACTGTCTTTTTTTGTATAAAATATCTGTTAAGCGTTATTATGACTTTTATATTTGTTTCTTAATCAGGATCCCCGTGACTATTTTGATTCCCAACAAGCTAATGCAGTAAAAACACTGGATGATTCCCAACCTGGAATGGAGCAAATGATGTGCAGTTTGGGCTCTGAGGAGGCCTATGGCTCTTTGAGAGCATCGATATCCAAAATCCAAGCTACTGGATTAAGGGATCCTCTCTTTAGTCCTGAGGTTGCTCTTAAGGTAATATATATTTGTATCACATAACTCTACATTTGAAAAGAATACATCTACATTTTTTTAATAATTGAAGGATCTATATGGTTAATTGCTTTATATTTTGCCAGGAAACATTTTTTTGTTTTGTTTCTTTTGTAATAACAAGTATTCTTTCCTATTGAAAATGAAAGCCATTTATTTTTTTCCAGGTCCTTAACGGATTGACTAAAAGTATCTCAAGCACCAAATATCATCATGGGAAAACTTCTCAAGAGAGTGTCCTTGATATATTGCCCAATGCAACCAAGGAAAAACTACTAGATGTGAGTCATCCAAAATTGTTTGAGGTCTTTGAGAAGGAAAACAAAAAAGAACGAATGGAAAGAAAAGAAAAATAATAGCGGGGGATAATCTTTTGAACTTCTATTTGTGTTTTGAGATATAGCATTTGTTGCTTTTATTTTCAATCTGTGGTTTGACTTTCCATAATTTTTGTATTGTTTTGTTTTTTGGGGGTATTTCTGAATGTTTGTATTCATATTTTTGTCATATATGCATCTTTCTTTCCAGCATTGGGTGTGCAGTCAGGAATTGCTGAGGCATTTTTGGTCTTCGTATCCAATTACTACACAAAACCTTGTTAATAAGGTAAATGTTAAGCTTTTTGTGATTTCAACAAAATCTTCCAATGCTAATTTGACCTATCTAATATCGCACCACTAGAATATGTCTGGGATGTGGATTTCCTTGCAATTATTCCTTGAGCTCATATGTAATTTGCTTTTAATGTGGAACTTCATCATGCTTTTTTCCTTTATCTCTTTTCCTGTTTCATTTTAAAGAGCAGCATATTCACTTAATGATAATATACTGTTATGATTTAAATTGCAAGAAATTTCTATTTGCTTGCATGGTAAGTCAATCAGTAAGCCAGTTTGTCAAAATTTTGCTTGATTTTATAAAAACTGTTGTGCTAGCTTTAATTGGATATTTTGAGTTTGACATGACGGGGTTTGCTATTGTGTCATTAATTTGATGAATTGTTTCATGCTAAGTAATTGTCAGCAAACCATTTATCCCATCTGACTTAGCTTTTAAATCGTGTGCCCAATAATTCCTTTTACGTCTCTAACATGTGCCTAAACAAGAAAAGCCTGTTTGTTTTAAGATTTTAGTAACCATTCAACTAATTTCTAAAGATCTTGTAAACTTACCAAGCATCAATCTATAAATTATTTTGCTTGAAGGGTCAAGGAAAGAGGCTTTGATACCATGTAAGGATTCGCTGATCTGAGCAATTAAGCTGGGGCCTGAGTTTGATGTTTTATGACCAAAACATCAATATAAGTAGTCTGTCAGCCATTGGATGATTTTAGAGGGTTTTTCCTTCTGTGCCATTGGTGGTAATTGGATCATGCACTCATTATAGTGTAGATACGTTTATAGTGATTCATTGAGAAATCTTTCTGAATGGCATTTTATTATATCTGATTATATCTAATGTTTTGTTACTCTTGAATTGAATGCAGACAAGAAGACTGAAAGATTCCATATCACAAATATATTCTAAACTCGAGGTATGCAAATCTCTTGTTTTCCTCACTGCACTAACGCGTATTCTGTTATTTTTCTTTTATACCTGCATTAGTTTTATTGGTAGTACGTAGTAATTATAGTGTTTCTACTTTTCTTTGTTGATTCTTAGGAAATCAAGGTATCTGCACAGTCAGACTTGCGGCACCAGGTTTCCCTTGTTGTCCATCCTATGCAGCAGGTGAGCACAACACACTCAATTGATCATTTTCATTTCTTTCTATGTGATTTTCAAACTTGGATTTAACACAAACCACTTCTTACGTGATGAAATCAACCACTTAAACTAAACCTTTTATTCTTTATTTTAACTGCTTTCGTTTATACGTGTCAAGTTCTTAACAATATATGGCTTAATTTGATCTTTGTCCTTCAATTATTTTTGTTGGTTTTTTGTTCTCATAAATTTTATAATTCTAGAAAATGACTTTTGAACTCTGTCAGCTCTTGAGGATGTGGTATGCAGTTTGACATGTTACTTGTCAACCATTTGAAGGTGGCATATAACGGGACATGTTTAGATGCATGACACGTCAGTAAGTGGTGGGAGAGATTTTTATAAGTTTAAAATTTATAAAAAAACAGACCAACAGAAGATATTTTTGGAGGACAAACAGAATTCCGTCATATTTACAGGAAGTGCTTCATGATTTTCCTTTTTTAAAATTTTCCTCTCAGAAGGCTTTATGTTTCACTAGTATACGTCGTGTTTTGCTGCCACCAACTGATGCTTTGTTCAGTTCAATTTAGTGGATAGGCCATGCCATTGTTTTTTCTATATCCTTCTTGTTTATTCCATCTTATGGAAGATTAAGAGATAAGGACAAATTTTGGTGCAGGCTCTGGATGCTGCCCTGGTACATTATGAGGCTGACATTAGGAAAAGAAATGCAAGAGGAACAAAGTCTAATGGTTATGTTTAGGAGAATGTTTGCTCTCTGTTCAATGTGAGCTTCATACTAAAACAATTTAGGAATGTAAATTCCATCAATTTTGCCGTGACCGCAAACCCGAATGGCTATTTATCTCTATATCATGATGAAATGAATTTCTATGAGAATTAGTCAGCAAGAGTCTTACTAGATTGTTAACATGTAACGTAGAATTACTTGTTAACACTATCCCTGGGCAAAGGACGAGAGAATTCACAAGTTTCCAGCTCTTTCTTCTCCCTCTGTCTCCCTGTACTATACCTGCTTGACTTTAGCAGTACACACAACAAAGTATAAGTGAATAACATGGTTTAATGAATTGCTTTCTGCATTTTCAAGACGGAAATAATTTCTGCTTTGTGCTTACAACAATACAATTTAGTATATTTATTCATATTGTCATCTTGACAACTTAAATTATCTAATAGTGATTTCCTTTTTTCTTAAAATAAGAAATTCAACTAGAACAGAATGTCTTGATAGCAAACATAAATGGAAAAATATATGCATAAGCCTAAACTAGTAGAGGGTTCATAAACTCGTGGGTGTTTACTATATGTAAAAATCTGTAAATTAGGTCTAATTAATGTGACTTGGTTGTGTATTTTCAAAGGTTAAATTGATTATTTATTTTAATTCTAGTTATTAAATTGGAGTAGACTTATCCACACTACTGACAAATTGGACTAAAATTTTCACACTATTGCTGTTCACCCAAATTATCAAAATTGAAATGGTCATAAAAGGTATTTGTTAATTTACAGTTTACTATTTTAGTCGTAATTACATTTAGATTGAATCGATAATAATTACATGATTACTAAAAAAAATATAAAATTGTAAAAAATAAGTTAAATAAAATTTTAAATCAACATAAAACGATCATAATACATGTTTTATAAGATGTTAAGGCTAATAATAATAATTAGGGAAAAAGTTAGGTAAAGTAACATAGATAATCTTTTAAAATATCTAATTAAAATAAATTAATGATGGATCAATTGCAGTGAATAACACGGAAAGCTAAAAACTTACTTTCCAATTTTGCCTTAAGCTTGAGACAGACAGAGAACTCTCTTCTTGGTTAGGCACTGCTTTGCCATTCTCCTACTCCTTCATCTGCATCTGCATCTGCATTGCCATTCTATTAATGCTATATCTCTCCTCCATTTTCAAAATGGGAAAAATCACTATTATTGCACCACAAATGCTTATTACATTTTTCTCTATTCTATTACACCTCAAAGACATGAAACTCATCCAATTACTTCAACCTCCTCTCCTCTTCTAACTCACTTTTTCTTAGTTTGTAGACTGAATTTAAAAATAAAAATTTATATTTTTTTATTTTAATTATTTTAAATATTATTTACTAGATTGTTTTCGATAATTAAATCATTTGTATTTTTTAGTCGTTATGTTTAAAAATTATCTCTTTTTATTTTTTATGTATATTATTTTTATATTTTTAGTCCAATAGCAAGAATTAGAAGAGATAAAAAAAGATATATCTATGGAATTTAAATGAATGATATTTATATATAAAAATATTATAACTTTAATAATTAAATAAATAAATAATCGAAATCAAAGTAGAGAAAGAGACTTTATTATTAATATAATAAAATGATGATGTAAGCTCTTACGACGGCATTGATTCGATGATTTTCCATGGTTAACTTCTCAACTTTTTAATACCAAACTCCCAAATGCTCCACTCTTTCTCCAGAGCCAGATTGCATTATTTTTGTACTTGCATTATTCAAAACTCAAAAATTATTTAAACATTTATAGTTTTGGAAAATTTAATGTATATAAAATAAAACGTTTTAATTTTTTCCTTTATTACCTTTTTATTTTCTCCCCTTCAACCTTTGATGGCCACAGGGGTGGTGTTTTCATTGGATAATTTCACTCTTTTATTTATTTTTCTTAATAATGTATTATATATGCAAGGAAAAAAGTGCAGATATTATTCCCCTTTTGCTTTTATACTCCAAATCTCACAATGGAAATTATAAAACACAAAATACTTAATTTAACAAAAAAAATTCTCAACTTTATATTTTTACGTATTATAGGAACTAAATAATATGCATATTCAATAAAAAAAATGTCCAAGAGAAAGAAAAAAGTACACGTACTCCCCAAGGATCAAGATCATAAGAAGTGCTTTAGTCAATAAAACATATTCAACTTTATCTTTGAATTTGAGGTTGTTGGACGAATTACTCCATGATCACTCTATAAAGAGTGTTGCGTTGGTTTAAGAAGATAAACAAAATCTCAGAAAAATGGCAGAGGTGAAGCTACATGGGTTTTGGTACAGTCCCTTCACTTTGAGGGTGAAGTGGGCCTTAAAGTTGAAGGGTATACCCTATGAGAACATTGAGGAAGATCGGTTCAACAAGACTCCTGAACTTCTTCAGAGCAATCCGGTGTACAAGAGAACCCCAGTTCTGGTTCATGCTGCTAAACCCATTTGTGAATCCATGCTTATCATTGAATATATCGATGAGTTATGGCCTCAAAATCCACTTCTCCCTCCTCGTCCCTATCACAAAGCTCTCGCACGGTTTTGGGTTAAATATTCTGATGATGATCTGGTAAATATTTACAATTTAATTCTCTGCATAATTTTTCTTAGTCTTTTATCAGTTACTTTAGCTTTCACTTAAGCTGGGTTTGGTTGCAAATCATTTTATTTAGTGCACATTTTTTCTAGCTACTTTCTGTATGCATTAAGTGGCATTAACATTGAGCTCAATTTTTTAGACTAGTGGAGTTAGAGCACTATTTCGCAGCAATAGTGTTGAAGAGAGGAAGAAGATCATAGAAAATATTTGGGAGTATTTGAAAGTTGTTGAAGATCAGTGCTTTGGTAAGGAAGAAAAGTTCTTGGGAGGAGACAGTGTTAATGTTGTGGACCTTGCTTTTGGGTCCATAATCAAATATCTTACTGTATTGGAAGACATCTTTGAAGTGCAAGTTCTTGAACCTCAGAAATTCCCTCGTTTGTATTCATGGTTTAATAACTTGAAGAGTGAACCAATCCTTGCTGAAGACCTACCTGACCAGGAAAAAATGGTGGCTTTTGTTAAACCTCTTAGAGAACAAATTTTGGCATCTTCATGAGAAAAAGAAAAATAGTTGTAACTTTATTATGAAGCATGTGTAATAATGTTTAGGTTTTTCTTAATATAACTACTATGAAACTAATAAAAGTTTTAGCTACTTGTTCAAACATCCTTTAGATGTAGAACCTATTTTGTTCTCTTTTAATGTGTTTTCTTGGTCTTTATAATTTTCCCTCTCATAATTATTCCTCTAATCCAAGACCTGAAACTAATTCTTTATGTTAATAAGTATGTAATCTAAAAATATTAATTAGCATTACAAAATATAGAAATGTAATATTTCAATACATATTTAATCGCATATTTAAATAACAAAATACCTTTAGAACATCATAATTATCATCCTGAAACTAAAGAAAAATATAAAAAAATATACTAAAATGTGATAAAAAAAATTGTTACGACCAAACTATCATTTTATATATATTATTTGAAATTAACTTACCATATTAATAAATGTTAATAAACAATCTCTAATTCACAAATCATTCAAAATAAAATATTATGATACAAAGAAAAATTAGAAAACCTTCAATGATAAATGATATTCAAATATTTTATTTTAAATAATAAACAATAATTGTTTCTATATGAAAAACTATAAATTAGAAAGTAGTGCATTTATTGTAAAAAAAAATAAAAGAATATTATATAATAATAATAATAATAATAATAATAATAATAATAATAATAATAATAATAATAATAAGAAGAAGAAGAAGAAGAAGAAGAAGAAAATACAATATTGAAATTATTAAGAATTTCTTGCAAATGCATAAACAGAATTAAAAAAAAAACACAATTAATAAAGATTGACAAATCATGCTTAACAAAAAAAGTCAGTAAAGTGATTTAATATCATATTAATACTTATTTCTTTTTCTGCTTGTCATTATTAGTTAAGAAAGAAAAAAAGATTCATTCTTCAAAATTCATCTTAGTTCATACTAGAACTTACATTTCTTAATATGAAATGAAATCAGTTGATTTAAAATATCATCTAAGAAGAAGTTTACAATTCTGAAAATAAATTACAAAAAAGATTAAAAAAAATATAACATAAATGATAATAAATGAACAATTAAAATGAGGAAAACAAAATAAAAAAATGTAAAAAGGAAAAAGACTTGGGTGCTCATTTTTCTTCTCCATTCTTCCTGCCAGAGACGTGGCAAACATGCAGCTGCAGCTAAAAATATGAATTTTTAATTATTACTATTTTTTTATCTTTTTTATTTATTTTGAAATTGGTGATCGAGCACTTCCAGTTCAATGTCCAACCTTTATTGGGCTTGGCCCAGTTTCTTTTCAATCTACTCTATTAACCTGACTGAGAATTGCTATTAACATTGTCTTCTTATTAATACACCCCTTTTGATTCTTTTTTTAAAATAAACTTTGAAATATACAGTTTTTTTTTTCTTCAGCCGAGCCTAATAATGTTAACATACGTTTAGATAAATTTATCTATAAATATTAAAGAAAGCAAAAAAATAACTAAATAATTTTTATAAAGTAAAATTAATATTTATTATTTTTTAAAAAAATATTTTTAAATTATATAATTTAAGTTTAATTTATAAAAAAAAAATTATCATAAGTGTTAAAGGAGAATTTTATCTAAATAATTTTTATTTCTGAAAAATGAACTGAATTCACTTATATGATATATCTTTTATTCTGAATTAGTTTGAGTTAGATATTTTATTTTTCATGTATAATTTCAGACTATCAATCCTATAATATTTTCCTATTTGCAAAACTTTATTATTTTAGTATCAATATTTAAGTATAGATTTTTTTTAACAAGAAATAAAAAAAAGGATGAAAAGGTTATTAAATTCAAATATTTGTCTATAAATAATATTTTACCATGTTAAAAAATTGTAACATCTAGAGAATATTTATACTAGTTATCTCAATTTAAATTATAATATTTCTTAAAAAAAAGGGTATTATTTGCTTTCGAATTAATGGACTGAGAAAGTTTTTGAAATTCCATCAATATTTTATTTTCTTTTATCAGAATGTTTTTTTCTATGATAAATTTATATAACTGTATTTTAATTTTTTTTATTAAAACCATGTAATTTTTTAAAAATTACCAAAATGAAAAAATTTTAAAATATTTAAAAACATAGACAAATCATTCTCGTAAAAATAGTTTTATTTAAAAAAAAATCATATATAAATACAATTTTATTTTTTATAAAAAAAATAGAAATAGTATTTCATTTTTATTACTATTATTATTATCAAACAAATAATTTTTTCACACTGTTTCAATTTAATAATAATAGTAATAAATAATAATAATACAAATCATATTTATAATATCAATAATTCTAATTTATAATAATAATAATAATAATAATAATAAATATAGAAATAAAGAGGGTATTCTAAGTAACCTTTTCATAAAAGTATTTTGACTTAGTTCAATTTGACTTTGAAGAAATAACACTTTAGTTATTTAAAAAGAAAAAGAAATTAAATATGTACTTAATACAAATTTAAAATCCAATGGCCTGCTGCTATATATTGACTTCAAAAATATTTTGGGCGGCTTTGAAAAACCCAAGGTTTACCTACCTTCCTTATTAGTAAAGGAATTTGAATTTTAAACTTTATATAACAACCTCTAATTTTTTTTAATGTATATAGAACTATGCTTAATATATTTTTATCATATTATTTTTAAGTTTAAGAAATTTACATATGTTTATTTTTAAATTAAAAATAATAATATTTTATAATTAAAAATTCTCTATAAAAAAATTATATAAAAAATGAAAAATAATTAAGTAATATTTGAAAATAAGAATAATTTTAAAAAACTAAATTATTTAAATATGATTCTATATAATTTTATGTGTCAACAAACTTATTTTTATCTACAGAAAATTTTAAATAATTACTATAAAAATAATAAATTTAATACACACAAAATTATGACTAAGTGATAGTATAAAAATTGTCAATATATTATTAAGTTTTTCTTAATTAAAATTCTCACTTCTAAATTAATATTAGTGGCTTTGTTATACTCACTTTTTGTTTGTTTTGTTTATTTTTCATTTCCTATAATTAACAGCTAAAAGTTAAAAAGGAAGAGAAAAAAAAAGTTGATGTTAACTATTATTATTAAAAGAAAAAAAAATAAATATATATATATATATATTCAAATAATAAAAATGATTATAATATAAAAGATGAAACTACATATATTTATTAATTTGTGATGTAAGCTATTACGTCACCCCATGGACTAGTCGATACTTATATTACTATTATGTTAAGTAATTACTATAATGATCCATGATGCTATACCTAACCTCAAGAACTCTTTAGTATTTTCCAAAGGACAGATGATATTAATTATATTTACACTATACCTGCTACAAAAAAAAATAGAAAATCTTATCCTGAAAAATTATACTGTATAGAAAGTAATTTTGTTCAAGTTAAGTATATTCACAGATGGTGCATTTGCAAAAGAAAAAAAAAATCTAAACTTAAAGATTGAAAACTAAGATTTTGTGTAAAAGAAAATATGTACAATTTAAACTAACTATCTGTTCTATTCTATATTTCAAGGATTTAACTCTTCTAAAATATTAAAGATTAGGTATATTAGTCATTGACAGAAAAATGAATAGTTAATATTCTAATACACATCTATAATTTATTATGATAAGAATGTTAAAGCTAAGAACGGAATAGTATATAAACTAACTACACGGAGTCCAATATATTTCCATATCAAAATGTGTTTTTAACACTATATTTAAATATAATGAAGTCGACAGACTTTAAATAAATCAATTACTTTGTCCCCAAGATATAATTTTTGTTCAAACTTTTATTAGCAATTGATAACTTCTTTTATTTCTGAAAGTTGTGCTAGATAAGAAAACCGCAAGGATGAACAAAAAAAGCATCGTGGATCACTCTTATATAAAGCGTTGTTGGATTAGGAAAAATAAGCAAAGATGGCAGAGGTGAAGCTTCATGGGTTTTGGTATAGTCCCTTTACTTTGAGGGTGGTATGGACCTTAAAGTTGAAGGATATACCATATGAAAACATAGAGGAAGACCGCTACAATAAGAGTCCTCAACTTCTTCAACACAACCCAGTACACAAGAAAACTCCAGTACTAGTTCATAATGAAAAACCTTTATGTGAGTCCATGCTTATTGTTGAATACATTGATGAGATTTGGCCACATAACTCATTGCTTCCCGCTGATTCCTACGAGAAAGCTTTGGCCCGGTTTTGGGTCAAATATGCTGATGACCTGGTATGTTTTAAATGACTTAATCATGTACAAAAAATTTCTAGTTTTTCATCATGATCATGAACCTATGCATCTATACAATTAATATTCACTTTAGCTTATATTTAGGAGTAATTTATTTAGTGTACCATGCTATATTTCCTCATAACATTCCAATCGTGAGCAAAGTGACAATAATATTTGGGGTCAATTTTTGAAGTTTTCTGTAGTTGTGCCATTCTTCCGTAGCAATAATGATGAAGACCGAGAAAAGAACAGAGAGAAGATATGGGAGTATCTCACGGTTGTTGAGAATCAGTGTTTTGGTGATCAGAAGAATATTTTTGGTGGAGACATTATTAACATTGTGGACATAGCTTTTGGGTCCATGTTCAAATTTATTGAGGTTGCTGAAGATATTCTTGAAGCAAAGGTCCTTGAAGATGAGAAATTCCCTCACTTGCAATCATGGTATAATAATTTCAAGGATGTTCCAGTTATTAAAGAAAACCTCCCAGATCATGAGAAAATGGTGGCTTTTATTAAGCTTATTAGAGAAAAACGCATGGCATCTTCCTAAGAAAGTAATCTATGAAAAAAAAAATCTAACATTTAATATTTCAACACTCATCCAACACTCCTATTATAAGTGACTTAGAGGGAGTGAGAAAAAATAAACTAAAAAATAATAATAAATAAATATACAAATGTAATGTCATTGGAGTGGTTAATAAAAAAGAGTGGTATGTGAGTCACCACTCTAATTTATGATAAGTATGTATTGTTTTGCATATGAATAGCCATTATAATGTTAAGCTTGCTTCTTTAGTATTCCTGTCTGGATGTGTAAAAATAGCTGTGAAACCAACAGTTTAAGATGATTGTATTTGCTTTGATGTTTAATCAAACTTTCATTTATTTAATAAATGATTTTTTTTTTTTATAAAAGCTATCATTATTTTTGTATCTTTTTATATACTTGATTAATTATTTTATAATTATTAATTTATATATTTAAATAATTAATTTTTTTAATATAAGAAATAAAACTTAAAATATTTTAGTTTATTTAATATAATTTATAAGTTACGTAATTATCAAGATATATAATTTAATATATACATTTTTATCTTCAACATACTATTCATAATAACATCATATGATTTTATATAAGAAAATATATACAATATTAAAATAATTATTAACATACAACATATAATATTATTTAATATTATCCTTTATCATAATAATGTAAAATTAATACGCATCATTAATATCAATTATTTCCTCCAAAGAATCTCCACAAAATTGTAATATCTCCACCAAAATCCAACAACATTAAATTGGACACCAAATTTAATAATAGCACCCGAATTTGAATGGAAAGGAAAAAAAAAATCATAAATTACTAACTAAAGAGAAATAGTGACCAGTATAATTCAAAAACATACTTCTTTACATTTTAATAAATAAAAATAACTATTAATTTAAATTTCAAATTATTAGGCTAAAATTGATCAATATTAAATGTGACGATAAATAATTTTAACACTAAAATTAAATAACCAAAATTAAATTAAAAAAATTTTAATAACCAAATTTACAAATTATAAACTTTATAAAATATACAAAACCAAAATTATATTAAAAAAAATAATAACCAAAATTACAAATTTTACAAACTGCAACGAAAATTATAATTAACAAGATTTATCACCTTGTTTTACTCTGTTACATCTCGTCAATCATTTCATCTTCAACTTTCTCTTTTCCTTTCTCTTATCTCTCTTTTCACCTCCTACACCCATAAATAGAATTCATATCTATCACTTTTCTTTTAAGTATAAGAAATTTAGGAAGGGGACAAATAGTTACTTATTTTAAAGTGAAGACATTGTTATGGAGCATAAGTAACATTGTCTTCATGTATAGACAGATTTTGTACTCAAAGGCTACATAATGCTAAATCACTATAATACAAGATAAAATAGGGAGGGATAAAGAGGAACTAAATTTTCCTGAAGAAATTTTTACAATAAAACATGCAGCAATGAATAATCAACCTCGAGAATTATTCTGCATAGAAGAACATACCTCGCCGCTCCCTGTCAATTCGTCAAAGTGAGTAATTACATTTTCAAGTTGAGAAAACTGAGTCAAATATTTTATACGCTGTTCAGTGGTATCAAAATTATTAACCTGCCACTGGGAAAGACCATCACCAATAATCTTTAAACCGCTTTTCAACAATTCCACTCCTCTGCTAATTCCATCAGGAAGCTTCCTTTTTTTATTTGATTGGTTCGTTTGATCAACTTCCATGTTATCACATCTCTCTTTCTCTTCAGCAATGGCTGAAATCTTTTGGACCATCTGTTTCAACACAAGACCTTCTCTACCTAGCAGCTCAAGTTGTTCAGGGCTTGGTGCAACTGTAAGAAGAGCTATTTCCTTTTTAAGAAATTTTCCAAACTCAACCATAAATGTTTGCTGATTTGACTCCACTCCTGAAACTATATCATAAGAAAGTGCTGCATCCTGTGGAACAAATCTCCATAGCTTATTGCACCTAGTCTGAGAAGCAAAACATCCAAATGCGGTAATTGCCAAGTGAATAAGTGCCCAGTGCTGCTCTTTCAAGAGCAAGTGATATAATTCCCACACTGCGCAGCTCTTTGCATCATCATCACTTTCTGAAATTTCCATGTGTATAAGTCCTGCTAGGAATTGAGCCAAATGTGGTTTGCATTTGTTCAAAAAGGCTGGAGGCTCAGACAAAAAGATATTTTCAATCTCCAAGATGGCTTGTTCAATATCATTGGAGGCATACAGTTGTTCCAAATATGAGACGATGCCTAGAGTTTCACTGAAAAGCTGGAGATACCGGTCCTTCATTTCTTTGTCTACAGTACTTTTGTAATTAGAAGAAATTGCAACCAAAAACTTCAAGGTCCTTGCATCAATATCCGATAGTTCCTTTTGGCTGCACGAAAATGGGAAAATAATCTTAAAGTTGGCAGCAAAATATTCAGGTTCAGTGAAAGGATAAAATGAATTAGATTAAAATGAAGCAAAATTGAGTCCATCAGTAAAACATTCAGATCAGATTGAACACATGCACCTGATTGCAAGATATAAAGAGTCTATGTTATAAAGACGGAATACAGAACTAAACAAATCCTTTTGCGTTCATGTCCGTATGTGCTATATGCAGACTATACAAGTAACCATGATAGAGATAATAAATTAATAGCAAAACCGGTATGCATGTTATATTTATTATTGAAGGTTATACTTTATATATTTCATTGTGACTTATAATAATCCAAAAATGTATGGAATGTAACAGAACCCGGAATACTTACAGTGATGGTAAAGAAGCAGAAAGAATAAAAACTGGAACACCAAACAAACCAGAGGACCATGCTACCATTGATGCTTCATCTAAGTTGTCTATGAAGTCTAAATAATCAGACTTAATTCTTTGAATAGAAGTGTTTCTCAACTCATCTGTCAGTAAATCAAGTGGAAAACCTTCAATGAACAGAGCCAAACAAATAATTGGTGACAACTGTGACCTCCCATCACCAATAAGAGACGTGTACACCTCGTTAACCATTGATTGCGCACCAAAGGTTAAAAGCATGCATAAGGATCTTGCCAACTTTCTGAAGGAAGAATAAGGCAGGAAAACTGAGTCTGAGGATGCCAACAGCTTAAGTAATGAGCATAGTTTGCTAAGGATGTTGTTTACCATTTGTGTTTCGGCATGTCGCAGCATAAAGCACCAGCATTCCATCACAATCTCCCAGCATAAAAAGTGAGGATGAAAGAAGTTCTCTAGTAAGAAAGACTCCAACTCCTCCCAAGCTGCACTTGAAGAGATCACAATCATGAAGGTTTTGAATGCTTGCAAGAGGGAAGTAAAAATAGGCTGTGACACCATTTCTGCTGTTTTTCCAGAGCCATACAATAAAGGAAATTGCAAAACAAGTATGTGAGAATAGACATCTTCCTCAACTAAAATATCCAAAAACCAATGGAGCTTCCGAGTCATTGCTATTTTCAAATCATCATCAAGCCCAGGAGCATATCTGAGGAAGTTCATAAACAATACAACTCGACCAAGTATTAGTATTTTTGCACTGCTCATACTTTCACAACTATTGCAAAAGATATCATTAACCCATTGAGGGTTACAATTACTTAAGGTTGGACAATCAAGAACAGAATGAGAATCCCCTTTATTCATGAACAACCATTCTAGCACCTCAAGCGTCTGTTCCAGCTTCAGTTTATGAGAATTTAGCAAAGACATTAGCAGATCCAGTGTTGTTTCTTCCAGTAGTTCAGTAATTACCGCAGATGCACATTTCAGAAGGTTTTCATTACTTAAAAAAATCCTAAAACATGTGATCTTGAGAACACACAGTGTAATTTCCTTGTAAACTGTATATGCTTGATGAGGATACATTAAGCATATTTTAAGAGCATTAATTAGGTAAAATTTCACTGGCACAAAGATCCTTTTAGCTTCAATTACAGAAATGGCTTCAGTCATTGATGAAGACCAAGCCTGGGCAGCACATTTCAGAGGCTCCGTTATCATCGCAAGCAAGGTTAACACTATATTTGCTACGTTAAATTCTGTAAAATGCCCACCGCCAATTTGAAGCAGAGAAACAACACCTTTCCAGGAGACATTAAGAATATTGACAGAACTGCCACCATCAGTTGCAGCACAAACACCAATCTCAGACAGCTTTTCTATTGCACATTTTCTTATGCTGATAACATGATCAACAGTAATAGGTTTGTCAAGCCTCAACCCATTTTCATCACAGCTCACCCAGTTTACTAATTCAGAACGTGCCTTGCAAAATTTTACCACAGCATCAAGCACCATGTGTGCAACCTTCAATATATCTGATCCAAATGATTGAATTTTCTGCTTAGGAGCACTAAAAGAACTATGCTTAGAAACAGATAAAGAATTTTGCATAGCAAATTAAGAGTACGAGAAATATATCTCTGAAACATTATTTTTTGCTCTTACTGGACTTTACTACCCAACATTCACTTCATAGAACATTTGTAGAAATCATATATTTAATCACTCAAAGACTTTAGTAAAACATATAACATCTCAGGGAGATCAAAATTTCAGAGGCATGTCATTGTCAAAGGACTGATAAATTGTTGAGTTCAGTTTTGATCTACAGTCAGAGAAGTCTTTTTATGGGACCAATCAATATTGTATTGACTTTTTAAGCAGTTGTTAAAGTCACACTCCTTTAATAATATGGAAATGCATGATTAAGAAATAAGGTTAAAAGAAAATAATAACTGGCAATAGATCAAAATTAAATGCCACATCATTTAGTTACAAAGAAAAATCATATAAACTGTCCTCACATTATCAAGTTTTGTTTACTGAGAGAAACATATTACCTTAGCATGTGATATAGAATCTTTAGTCAGATTTAATACTTCTAAAATGAAGATTTCTACAGTGTCCATCAATTCCTTGTCACCAAAATCAGTGAATTTCAACAAAGTT
The DNA here is from genome assembly GCA_016859785.1 of Macrotyloma uniflorum. Classification (NCBI taxonomy): domain Eukaryota; kingdom Viridiplantae; phylum Streptophyta; class Magnoliopsida; order Fabales; family Fabaceae; genus Macrotyloma; species Macrotyloma uniflorum. Next base: position 1,309,628 of record BDMB01000023.1, on the reverse strand, counting down.
GAAAATGTTGATGCAGAAAACCTTAGGATCTCAACAAGAAGCTGCAAACACGGCATAAAAATAGCTATGTAGAAAATGATGTAACTAAGAAAAATATTAAACGAATGTTTCAAGGCTGAAAACCATTGAATTCCTCCAAGAGCTTTACACAGATCAAAAAGACTTGTGCATGTGCTTAAGAGCAAGCACATTCTCATTTACCACCATTATATAAATGATTCCACATAAGAAAAGAAGCGCTCGACAAAAATACAAAAGTACATACAGGAGAAATCAATTCCAAATTACAAATCAAGAGCAAAATATAAAGTGATCAAGAGAAACTACAAAAAATACATGCAACCAACAGAGTAAGAAGCTTTCTTTTTCCTTTTATAAATTAAAAAACTTATTAAAGAATTATTTGAGAGTTCAATCTATCACAAAGAACTCTTACCTGGTAAAATACAGAGCTATGTTCATCTTCCTCGGATTCTTCTGTTGACAAGAGGCTCATCTTTAGATGCTTGCCACACCAGACACTAGCCTAATAGTGAGATTAAGTTATAAAAAATAAATAAATAAAAAATTAAGGGATGTGAAAGTGCTATAGGATATATAAAGGATATAGAGAAAGTAAAAACAAGTGATAAGTGAAGAAATACCTTGACTCCAAGAGTGAGAATTTGTGGTAGGCAACTGGATAGATTATAATCTATATGGCTCAAAGCCACTTGAATGATACTTCTATTTAGCATGCACTGGGTCACATCCAAACATGTGAAGTTCTCCCAAAAAGTCAAGCTAGCAGTTAAGGTGGAAACAAGGATGCAGGCAATCAATAGCGTTCTAAAATAGCATACAAGTACAACAATATCTACAGTCATGAAGTTTCATCAACATGCCATTAGGCCAAATGCAATTAGGTTTGAACTCATTAAGAAAGATCTTGGGTTTAGTCTAGTGGATAAAAAAAATACATAGTTGAAAAGGGAAAACTCCAGTAAAAGTAACCAATCAGGTTCTTAGGCCAAGATTAGTCGTAAATGATGCTTGTGAATTGGTAACAATAATATATTGACTAACAAAACAAAAGTCACGAAGGTTTAATATAGTACAGTTCTTTCTTATTCTTAATTTAATATATATATATATATATATGAGGTTTATATATTGCTTGAATTGGCATGAATCTTATAATTTCAAGCATGAGCACTAATAAACTGAAAAAAAAACTAAAAGGGCATCTAACTAGAAGATGATACAAGTGATTGACTAGAAAGCTTTAACGCAGTTTGCAGTGAGATTTCAATGAACACAAACATCGATAATGTGATTGGAAGAAAGCAAACAAGGATACTACAAGGCAGTTAACGACGGAAGCATTGTCGGACTCGGACACATTCTCCAATTCTACGCGTCCAAGATCGTTAAACAACCGAACGCGATCCTCCACAATCTATACATAAAACCCTAAAATCTGAGATTTACAAGTAGAATCAAAGATGATGATAAGAAGAAGAAAAAGCTTGCCTCGGAGGATTTAATGGCTGCGAGTATTCTCTGAATATCGGTGGTGGAGCTACCTTCCGCCATTTCACACACACTCTCTGACACTACTCTCCCTCTCTCTCACTTCTCTATTCTTTTTTCTCTTTCCGTTTTGCATATATCCATTTTCGATTGTGTTGTTTCAGGCTTCGTGCTTTTCCCGCCAATGCAAAACTAAGGCGAGCCATTATTTTTCATTTCCGGTTTTCCCTTCCTGCCCTTGCGGTTTTTTTTTTTTTTTCCTTTTAGGTTTGATTATATAGTTTTGGTTCTAGTAATTTTAGTCACTAAATTCTTTTTATAATTTTTAATTATTCATAAATTTTATTTCTAAAATTTTTAAAACAACTTTAATCCTTAATTTTTAATTATTTATGCATTTTTTAAATATTTAATTTAAAAAATAAATTGTCTTTAGTTATGCAGCTACTACCACCGTTTTCAATTTTACAAGAAAAAATAAAACAAGTATTATGTATTTTTAAAAAAAAAAAAACTCACTATATTATGTATTGAGTAATAAAAAATACAGTAAAAGTAACAAAATTACATATTATTATAAATCAAAAGATTAAAATTGTATAAAAAAAAATTCAAAGACCAGAGTTACATATAATTAAAAATTAAAGAGTTAAAAATGCTATAAATAAATTTAGTGACCAATGTAGATTTTGTAAAATATAAGAAAATTACAATTAATTATTATCTTTAGTTTCTTTTAATTATTTTCTGTTTATCTCTATATAATAATTTTTTTCTTCATCACCCCTAATCCTAAGCATTAAAAAAATAGTTAGCACTTAAGAAAGATCGTATTTAAGATGGGAAAATGCTTACCTATCATCAAATTAAAAAGTTCTTTAACATTTTGTAAGTATTTACAAATGATAAAGCAATGTTAACTCTCCAAATATTGAATATAGATTAAAATATTAAAGATGAAAAAAATATATAACAACTTGGCTCAAAACCCAGAGGAAGGAAGGAAACAAAAATCTCATTTGAAGTGTAATATTTTTGGGATCAATTATCAATTTTGAATTTTACAATTGATTTAAGTACAATTTTATGTTTAAAAATTATTGTATAAATTATTATTGATATCGAGTTTTTAAAAAATATATTAAAGCAAACCTTTTTAATCAAGAGATAAAAATAAATTAAAATCTCATTTTTTATCCACAAACAATACCAAATATTTTTATCAACATAATTTTATTAAAGTCAATCAGATATTATTCATTTTTAAATTCAGTTTAATTTTAATATGATTTTTTTAAAAGACATTTATATGAATTAAAAATATATTTATAAATTAATTTGAATATCAACGAACAACAAAGTAATTGCAAAATGTTTCAAATCAACAATATATTATTATAGAATTATTGCATCAAATTAGTAATTTATGTGAAGAGTATTACTTAATATGGTAATGTTTAATGGGAGAAACTACAAATAATAATGAATAGTAGTTGATAGGTGAAGGAATAAAAAAAATTATTAACTAAAAGGAAATTTTATAAAAAATATTAAACTGTAAATAAATAAAAATAACTCATATTTAGCTAAAAAATATTTACGCGTAAAAGAACATGATGATGATGTGGCGAAGATAGAAGAGAAAGATTTAGGAATGTTTTGTTTTGAGAGCGAAGGTGGAAGAGCCCCGTTTTGATGCACTGTCCAATCCGTATCCTTACTGCGCCATTTTAAGCAAATACAATTGTTCTCCGACATCTTCGTCCGAAACTCCGAGCCTCATGGAACGTTTTCCTCTTCCTCTCTCTCATTCTCTCGCCTCACAAACAAACTTTCTCTCTCCTCGCAACAAAAACCAAGCTTCAACTCCCATTTTTCTCTTTTGGGTTCCTCCAACCCTACCCCAAAACCTTGCATTCCCATTTCAACAATCTTCAAGCCTCATTTTCCAGTGCATGGGCGAACAAAGAGGTACCCGTCTCAAGATCATTGCCTTTTGTATAGTAAAGACCAAAGACTCCACTTTTTATTATAATTCTGCAACATTCAACGCTTTTGTTTCTTTTGGGTTAATTTGAAAAGAAAAAATGGTCTGTAGCTGAAAATGGGTTCCTTTGATTCCTTCTTTGCTCACTCTATATTTGGTTGTTTGTGTTGCTGTTGTTGTTGCAGGGTTGGAATTTTTAAGTTCCTTCATGGAACTAGGTGCAGGTTCCTTTTCAGGACCATGTTTACAAGAAATATTATGTGATCATGGTGATATCAATGGTGGTGGTGAACATTCATGTTCCTCTTATGATTGTTAACGGAATGATTGTGTAGAATTCCCACGAAATTTGTTGGTTCTCCATCATAATTATTCAAGTTTCTCTACTGACTTTAATTGATTTTAGAGGGATTTTGGTGGTCATTTCACCTCCGGAATATGGTTATTTAGACGGGCGGGTAGCGAATGGGAATTTGTACACTGTTTAAGGTTGGGAAAATCTTTGTGTTGGATAAGTTGTTAACTGGAAATTGGCTTTGAAGTGAAAGTATAAGGATTTATGTTAGACTTTGTGTCTGGAATGGGTAATTTACAATAGGAATTTACACCAGCACTGGTTAAACGTGGTTAGATGTCGAGAATTCAGTGCTCTAGTGCAATAAGTGGTTATATGAAACTAAGTATATGATAATCCACCATGAACAATGAGGTTCCTGGCATATCAGGCAAGCAATATATAGATGCGGTGAGTCTTGGTTTAGGTGATGATGATGGACACAATATATGTCTACAGACGGGTGAAGAGTTTTCTGTGGACTTCTTACGTGATCGAGTTGCCTTAAGAAGATTTCCTGTCATAACTGACACAGACCTGCGTCTACCAAACAGTTTGGATGCTAATATTGAAGATAATAATCATCAGTTGGTTTATGAGGATCTGAAGCATGTTCTGGGGCTAAGGAGAGCAGATTCCAGTAGTAACCTGGATTTGCCAGAGATTACATTTTCCAGAGGATGTTTTGGTGAAGTTGACAACAGGACTTATCCTAATAATTTGAACAGATACCAGATTGAACACGGTGGTTTCAGACAAGCACCGGGTACATGTTCTGGACAACTATCAGGTAACTTTTGTGAGGGAAGTGGGGGTGATCAATTTAATTCAGGACCGAATCCTACATCTATGTACGTAGCTGACTCTCTTAATGCATACCATCCTTATGGATCAGTATCCTCAGAAGTTTGTTTCTATAAGAAGATAAAGTTTCTGTGTAGCTTTGGAGGTAGAATACTACCAAGACCAAATGATGGGAAGCTCAGATATGTGGGTGGAGAGACACGGATTATATCAATCAAGAAGAACATTGCATGGGAGGAACTTATGAGGAAGACTTCTGCTATCTGCAATCAAACTCACACTATCAAGTACCAGCTTCCTGGAGAGGATCTTGATGCTCTTATATCTGTTTGTTCCAATGAGGATCTTCATCATATGATTGAGGAGTATGAAGAGCTTGAAAGAGCTGGAGGCTCTCAACGGCTGAGGATTTTTCTCATTCCTTTAAATGAATGTGAGAGTCCAAGTTCCAATGAAGCAAGAGTCAATCAGCAAAGTGATGCAGATTATCATTATGTTGTTGCTGTTAATGGTATGCTGGATCCCAGTCCGCTAAAGAATTCCAGTGGGCTGAGTTTGGCAAGCCATACTAGCCAGTTTGGAAATATCTCAGATTACCACAGTCCACATTTCCACAGAGACTCATCAGCATCTGCATTTGCTTCAGAGATGAAAGATTACACCCTAACCTCTTCAAATTTGGCAGGCCTACTCTCAAAACCCAGTCCTCAATATTTAACAGCCCTGGCTGGCAAGTCATTCAATCAAATGTCTCCTTTATCTTCTGGTTGTGTACAGCCTAAAGATCCCAAAAATTCTAATGTACAGTTATTTATGGATAAACAATATAATGCTATTAATGAAAGCATTACTCCCTTTGCTATGGAAAAAGTTCCAAGTGACAACGCTTTGCATGTAGACAATACCAATTATGTTGATCCAGTTGCATACTATAAAAATCTTGCTCAAGGGCCTACACACGGGAATTACCATCCTAATAATCAATATATAATGGAGTCTGACCAGATCAGAAGACCCGGTGAGAATCTTCATCTTCACAGACAGAACAAAAGCAATGAGTTTGTCACTTCTGCAGTATGCAATCTAGATAGTATGAGTTATGAGAGACCTTTAATTACCAATGATGGTTCATATCATTTTAACAAGATTGTCCCTCATCCTCCTGAGTCTGCAAGTTTATTGTCAGAATCTGATTTTAGAGAGAGATCTCGGTACAGAATGTTGCATGCACGCTCTGACTCAACACTTAATGAGAATGATGAGAACTATAAAGTCCACTTGCAATCTCCCCTCAATGTAGAGGGAGACAATTTTCCGTCACCAAAAAGTTTAATTCCTTTAGAAGAATGTTTATTACAGCCTGGAGAGATAACTGATAGGAAAGAGCACTTGGCTATGTATCAAAAGTTGCCCATTTTTGGAATGACTGATAGTTTTATGGAAGTATCAGAAATTGGTAAAGAGAGATTGCAATGTGCAGAAAAAAGCAATGCTTTCTTTGACGAAAAAGTTGGAGCTGTGTCCCCAGAAAATGCCAGTGATTCTAAACATTTACAGTACATCTACTCCCTGCATGGTGTTTGCTCATCTTATTCAGATGTACAAAGCAGTGAATGCAATGCATCTACTGTGTCATTTGTCTCTTTAGAATCCACAAAAGACCTGAAGGTTAAACCACGTGTCCTACCATTAGACAGAACCACTTCTGAGTTTTCTATGAGGAGCCAAAATTCATCAATGCATCACCAATATGCTATGTCAGTTGCAAAAGACAGTCAACCACTTTTTTCTGGCTCTTTTAAGTCTCAAACTGATAAAGAATCCTCCCTACCCATCTCAGTAAGCATATCTCTTTTGAATTTTATCAAATCAACTGCAAGCTTGCATATAATAATCACAGTATTTTCTTCATATTTCAATTCAGTATATGGACATAGGTTCTTCCCTTAGAGAGGTTGTTGTCCCTGTTGAAGATCCTGCATACTACCTGCACCAAAAGGAAGAAAACACACTCATTAAGAATCAGTGTTCTGAATATATCAATGAATTTTCTGTCAACAAGCCAGTGACTGCTTCTCAAGGACCAATGGATTATATTTCTTCAGGCTTCCATTCATGCTTAAAAATTGTCTCAAACGTAGATGAAAAGGCTCAAGTTGAACCTACATCTCCTGAAAAGGAAGGGATAAAATGTAATAGTTCCGAATCTGAAAGTAAGGTGAGAATCTGCACATGAAGTTGTGGTTTGTGGTTCAAGATAATTAATTTTAAAATTGACATGAGGTTCTTGTCTAAATGATAGCACTCAAAGTCTGATAGTGGAAACTTCAACAAGTCTACGGGTGATAGAGTAATTGCTGAAACAGAGGCTAAAATTTATGGTTTACAGGTGAACCTCTGCAGTTTGGTATATAGATGAACTTTTAGTATTTCTATATTCAATATTTTTACCTTGTTGGTAAGAAAAAAACAATATTTCTTTCCTGTATCTGTTTTTGATAAAACGGTTTGCTGACTAATTTTTCAACACTAGGATGATGATAAATGTTGTACACTCTAATTGTATTGTCAAAGTTGAATTTCATAAATTTAATGTTTAATAGTTAAGAGTGATATTTAAGTCTTGGCCAGTGGTCTACTTATCTGTTTAAAGGATAAGTAGTTTTCTTAAAGCTATTGTTTTGTTTCGCCCATGAATTCTGATACCAATACTAGGCTTGTCACCTGTCTTTTTACTTTCATTTAGAGGTGCAAAATGATATTGACTTCAATGGGCCAATCTTTTCATTCGTGAAATGATGAGTTCATGCCTTGATTGCTTTCTAAGGCTTGGAAAAAACCTCATCTCGGACTTAAAAGAAGCAGCTGGCCTTAAATGCGCATGGCTCATTTGCCTGATGAAACTTTTAGATTGGAGCTGTGTTTCCTTATATTTAAAAACTAAATTAGCCTAGTTTGAAAAATTTGTTGACCATTTAGAGACAGACTAGTGATCAAACTGACTAAAAGGATTTTGGTAGAAACCCAGAAACTGTCTGACCCGATCATTATGTGTGTGTTTGTGTATGAAACTGAAATTATATTTTCATGATCTTCTATATTACAAAATAGAATCATCAGAAAATATAGTTATAAATTATATTTTTGTTAATCGCTTGTTGACTAATGGCAGTATTTGCAAATGAGAAAATTTAGATAGGTGTAATCCGTCCTTCAATGCAATCTTTTGTCCAGTTGTTGTCTTCTTTCTTTTATATTTATTTTATTTTATTTCATTTATTTACTTTTCTTTCTTTGAATCTATTTTAATAGGATTAGCAGATTAAAACCCACTTGCATGTGTTTAAACTAGTATTTCATATGTAAAAATGCAGAATATTGAGAATGATGATCTTGAAGAACTGCAAGAGTTAGGATCTGGAACCTTTGGGACTGTTTATCATGGAAAGTGGAGGGGAACAGATGTTGCAATTAAGAGAATAAAAAGTAGTTGCTTCTCTGGTAGATTGTCAGAGCAAGAGCGATTGGTAGGTCCCCATAAATGATAAACTAGTTGCTTTTTCTAGAATCATCTATGTAGTTTACCTCTCAAATTTATGTTGATACCATTACCTGTATACAGCATGCATGGAAAAGCACTTTCACGGTGAATGAGGAATTAAATATTGATTTGGAAAATCTTGTTTTTACTGGCCATTAATTTATATTCACATAAAAAACTCTTGTTTGACAATGTTTCTCAGCTATATGCTTACTGCATCTGTTTCTGCAGACTAAAGATTTTTGGAGAGAGGCACGGATTCTGTCAACTCTTCACCATCCAAATGTGGTGGCGTTTTATGGTGTAGTTCCAGATGGCCCTGGTGGAACATTGGCAACAGTAACAGAATACATGGTGCATGGATCACTCAGGAATGTTCTCATGAAGAGGGAAAGGTATGCTAACCTGCGTATCTAACTTGCTAAATGTTAACTAGATTTACAAGTTATCACTCTTATTTGATTATACTTTGTGCAGAGTGCTTGACCGTCGTAAAAGGCTCCTGATTGCGATGGATGCAGCCTTCGGGATGGAATATTTGCATTTGAAAAATATTGTTCATTTTGATCTGAAGTGTGATAATTTACTTGTTAATCTGGGTGATCCCGAACGACCTGTATGTAAGGTATTTTGAGAAACAATAACTTAAATTTCTTTTCTGACTTGTTAGATTTTAAACAAGTTATGTTCCTAAACGTTTGTCCTCATTATAATGAAAATAAAAAGTTCACAGTTATACGAGACATTTTACTGTTTTATATTACTTGTTAAAATCAGTTTTCCCAATTATTATACAAATTTAATCCCAATTGTTATTCAACTTCCATACTGATTATTATATTTTCTCATTTTTTATATTTGTTGAGTAAAATATATTTTGTGGATATTTTTCATTTTTCCCTCTAGAAATTTGTTGAAAGATAAATTATTGAAATAACCTCCTTGGTGGATGTCTCCTCTATAGGTTGGAGATTTTGGCCTTTCCAGAATAAAACGTAAGACACTTGTTTCGGGTGGTGTCCGAGGAACCCTTCCATGGATGGCACCTGAATTACTAGATGGTAACAGTTGTAGGGTATCTGAGAAGGTTAGGAAGGAACTTCACAGTCTTTCTATCTTGTTTTACTTTGATTTTGACCAAGCACTTGCTGGTGGACAGAACAAGCACTGTCTAGGAGAATGTAATATTGTGTCTGTCTATTCTTGTTTCCTGTAGGTTGATATATTCTCATTTGGCATTGCAATGTGGGAAATCTTGACTGGGGAAGAACCATACGCTAACATGCACTGTGGGGCTATCATAGGTAAGGTTTTGTTATACATAACTGCGAACATAAATGATAAGAAGGCATTGGTTGAATCCCTAATGCGTGTTGAACACATAGGGTATACATATATAAATAGGAGAAAAATTACAAAGAGATGAATCTAAGCCCACCATTTCTAACAATAACTAAAACCTTTAGTAATAGTGATCTTTTCTGTGATGGATGTGAAAGTTATTACAGCAACTGTAGTGTATTTTGCAGTTTAGCCTCAATAAACATATATCTTCTTGTAACTCCCCCCACCCCTTTTAAAAATAACGATACAGTTTTTATTTGGTTGCCATTTCAAACATCTTTTGGGGAAAAAATTCACTTTTCTGTGCTAAAACATGTGAAGTTGAACATTTGCTACTATTAAATCAAATAAGGAGTAAACAATTCTGATGCATTTGATGCTTAAAACTTCTTAGGAAGTATCAATATAGCCAAAGACCTAAACCTGGTAAATTGATAATAATATACATAGTCTAGCTTTTATTGATACACATTTCACTTGTTTGTTTTATTAAAATACAACGTACAGGCAATGCACTGCCCCCTTTTATAACTCAAGGTAACTGTCGGCTTGACATGAAAAAGACCCTTATGTCCACGTCCCAAGTTACCTCGGAGGAGTATTTGCTTATAAAAGATCCTTTTTACTGTGCCCAATTTCAATGTTAGCAACTAAAATAATTAATGCTATAGCTAAATGATGAAGTGAAATATCGGTTAGCCATAATCTTTGAGTTTTCATCTTGAGGGGTATCAAATATATGATTACAGGAATTGAGTTTTCAAGCATAAAGATTCCATTGACATGTATAAAAGGGACCCAATCCTTCAGTATTTGGCAATATAGATTAAATCATTCCTTCAAACGGATCCTTCCTCTCCTAGATTCTGGAAGAGCGACATGGACTAAATGTCCTGTCCAGCCAAGATCATCCTGGTCTTTCACTGCATTCATTGTGTGTTCTTCCTTAATGACATCATAAGAAGTAGCAAAGAATAACGATACATTTGATGAGCCAAGAAAGCTTAGCCAATAGAACCGTCTCACATTCTTGTCTAAGAGAAAGACATGCCATGCTATTGAACTTGTATGAACTCAAGACCTGTAATTCTATTGTTTCTGGGGTTTTTTTAGGTAACTTAGCCAGATCATTGATTTTATACCTTTATACTTGTAGTTCATGTTTAACTTAGGTGTGATAACATGTTCCAAATTATGAACGAGCATAGCATACTGCATCATCCAAATTATCAATTTCAACACAAATAAACTTTGTTTGAATTCTGATGATGAGTTTGTTTACTACTAATTATGTAATGAAGGAGGTATTGTCAATAATACGCTCAGGCCTCCTATTCCTAAACGATGTGATTCCGAGTGGAAAAAGCTGATGGAAGAGTGCTGGAGTCCCGATCCTGCAGCCAGACCAAGCTTCACAGATATTAAAAATAGACTTCGCAACATGTCAGCTGCACTTCCCAAAAAGAGACATAACATTAGCCATCGATGAAATTTACCCTTTCCTTGTACATTAATGAATGCAAATACGAAAGATGAACAGAATTACTCAAGTTATTGCCATTGTTGTATAAAAAAGAAACCATAGTGTAGAGGTATAATATAAGCTGAAATGAGTAAAAGCCATTTATTTAAATGTTCACTGCTCTAACTTGAAAAAAGTGTCTCACTGCACAGCAAGTATTTCTTGGATGAATATATTTTCATAGATTCATGGCGGCAAATGAATAAAAGGGAATGTAAATACCGAACAGGTAGGTGCTTCTGCGTGCCATAATCCCTTTGCGTAACGTTGGAACATTAGTTTCATTCCATTGCTTAGATATATTACAATAACGGAATAAAAATAATGATATGAAACAAAAAAATCGAATTTTATTTAGTAAAGCCATCTAATCTAATCTACATTGAATTTGTACACATATTTATAACATTGCCAATTTATACTTGTTATTTATGAAAAATATATTTAGTGGGTAGACAGTTTCTTAACTTCCCTTCCAACTGTTCATCCTTTCATAATCAAGAGTTGATTATGGTGCCATGAAGCATGATTTTCTAATTTGAATGTACATCTTTCTACTTCATTTGTTTAATGTTATTATCATTGAACATTTCATTCATATATTTTTATGCACTGCTTGTGCTGACTTTTCAAAAAAGAACAACCCAACTTCATTTCCAAAAATTCTTTAAACAGCCAATAGACATTCATGTGGTTGTTGTTGTTATCTTAGAAAAACTATATAATAAAATAAAACAATAAAATATTATCTTTGTTCATAATCTACCTATTGCTAAGTTTTTCAAAGAACTCAATTGGATTTTAAGATTAGGTTGAAACGTCTACAATAAAAAAGAGCAGAACATTTTGAGGGGAAAAGATTAGCATGTGCATCTATAACACCGACCACAGAAATTAAAATAAAAATAAACTATTTTTCCTCTTCTTACCTATTTTGAAAATATAAATCTCCTTTATATCTGCTCTTTAAAAAAAAAATTAAATTAATTAACAACAAGTAAATGAACTAGAAATAGAAATATTGTGTATGATTGAGTTGAAGTTATAAAATATTATTATTATTATTTAATTATGTACTTTCATTATAGTTTATATATATATATATATATATAAATAAATCTTGTCCTTTCAAACATGAAGATTATTTTTATCTTTAGTCCTTCACAAATATTTTTCAAATAAATTAATCCAAGATGAAAAAATATTATAAGAGATAAAGCATTTTTTAAGAATTGAAACAAAATAACAAAAAACTAGAAAAAAAATATACGGATGACTTATATATTATGACCAAACACACACAACTAAATAAAAAAATAAATGTGATATTTCTTATTCACCTTATTTCTTATATATTTATAAAAAAAATATTAATTATTTTAATATTTAGATGTAATTATCAAGAGATGTAAATTTATTTTCAAAAGTTTATATTTGAAGAAATATTGTGTTATTAGTTATATAATGACTTATAAATAAGATATTTGATATTTTTAATTATATTTAATATTTTCTTACGTAAGAATTTTTTTCATTGTAATCCTACTAAAGTTGAATATAGTTATCATAGGATTTTTTTTTAATATTTAACGTAATTGTACTTGGTATTTGAACATGAAGTGATTAGGAGTTACTATTTATGTAAAATTTGTCGTAACAAATTAAATCTAGAAAAAAAAAATTAATTTAATCTTTTTATATTTTTTGAATTTAAATTTTAAACTAAATATTTAATGATGAAATGAAAATTTTAAACGTTAAAATAACTTAATAGTGAATTTAAGCCTTCTTTTTGGCGCGGACTTAAGAATTTTGAATTTTACCTCTTTCCCGGTAAAAAACTTCCACGAGTCACAAAACACCCATTCACACCTTCGATTTGTTTAACCGAAATTCCGGTGTTGTGGGCGTTTTCACGAATGCGATGAACTCAAAAAACCAAACTCCGATTAGGGCTTTCGGGCAACGAACTATTGCTTCGACGTTCCGCAATCTTCCACTACGCAATCCTCCGTGAGTCACTTTGTTTCATTCCTAAACTTTAAAAAATTATTAAGAAAATGATTAATTTGTGATGACGCATTGTTTGCTGGAACCAGTTCTGAAGGAAGCGTGAGAAATCAAGCTTCAAGCAAGAGCGACACCGCGCATTGCTCGCTTTCAAACTTCCTCTCCTCCAAGCAGCAAAAATCTCCCCATCCTCCCCAAACGGTTCCGGTAATCTTCTATCATTTTCCTCCCTTTTTTTTAATAATTAATTTATGTTTATTTAAATTAAATGGTAAAGTTTTACCATCAATTGGTTATTTTGCACCACACAGCAATTGCTGGATCAATTGTACCTACTTCAAGTTTAATCAATGTTCTAGAATTTAAGTTTTGAATATGTAACCGTGTTTAATGCCTAAGAGGGAGACATCCACCGCTTAAAACATGAACATCGAAGTTGTGATTTCATTAAAAAAAAAAAGCTGATAATTTGCACGTTTTCTCCAATTTAAAAATAGAAAAAGAAAAAGAAGTGTGTTTATTTTTCTGATGAAATTCTCTGTTTTTTTTTAAGGGGAAATCGACGCCTTTTCTGTCACCTCTGGGTTTAAGAAGAGGAGAGGAAGGTGGGATTGGCAAAGAAGTTGAAGAGGAGAAAAACAGTGGCAGTGATGGTAAGATGATTTTTGAAAGCTTCAAGCACACTCAAGAGGACAAAAGAGACTTTGTCAGTCAAATTGGTGTTGGTGAATTAGAAAATTCAGTTGCGGATAACATTCAAGAGTCAAAGAAAAGGAAAACCTCTTTTGAAGGTTTGCCTCCCTGTCCTAACAAATTTGATTTTTGTCTTCTTTTATAAAAGTTAAAATTAGCGTTTTACATTTATTTTGTTTTATTTTCCTTTTCTGTGTACAGAGTATCCACTACCTGAGAGCCAGATCCGAGGTAAAAAGACTTATTTATTGAAATGTTTTTTCAATGCTCTTACATTTACTATTTTACATGTCATTCATTATCTTTATTGGAATTTTCAAACCAGTATTCCAATTACAGTATTATTTGCATGACCCTTTCCTGAATAAGTGTAGCACATTAGCTTCTTTGCCTAAAAGCATCTATTGATGGCATTAAACAATTTGGTTCAGTCTATCTTGCTTGAAATCTTTGCTGACAACATATTTAGATCCATCTTTGGAAAATCAAGAAGAATTGGGTCTCTGATTTCGTCATTTTCCCCCTTGCTCGAGTCATGAGCTTTCTTTTGGGAATTTTACTATTTAGTATGACTTAAACTTTCTGTTTGTTCGGCCTGAGTTTGGTGAGAAGTGGGAACCTAACCTTGCATTGCTTTTAATGGAAACTTTGACAAGTATTCTTTCAAGATTGACAACCACTATTTGACTTGATATTTATTAGTTACCGCCTTTTTACTTATCTATTGATGTTTCATTTTCTCCTTTTTTTTTTCAAACTAATGATATTTTTCAATGCAAAGTATCATTAATTATTGTTTTCCACCCATATCCATATTTAACAATTGCTACGATAGTAATTTATCACAACCAGTAACGAGTTATAAAGATATTTTTGTTTAAATACAACAATAATATTATACATGTATTAAATGTTTTTTCGCCTTGAACGCCTCAAAATAAGTGAATAAAAAGTAGACAACATTATCAGAGAATTAGGGGGGAATATGGTTGTCTATATGGGATACAGGATCAGGTGTGTAGTGAATCTGATTGAGAAGGCTGTCTAATTCTAAAACAGTGTTGTGATTCGTGGTAAAACACCTATAGAAGGGTTGGAAACTTGCTTTATTTGCCTTGGTTGCAGACATGATTTTGACCATTACTATTAAATCACAGTAGTTTTCACTTTTCACCCTTAGAATTCTACTGTTATTGGATAATTGCTGTGAATGTAATAGCTAGCCTGAAAATATTGAACAATCAGAAACTCTATAAATCTGAATCAATATAAATGCATGATAGACCTTTTCTGCGAAGGTTTTGGTTTTTCATTTAATTGCATTTTTCACATAGGTGGAAATGAGAGCCAAACTGCACGAAAACACGTGGTAGTTCTTGGAGGCGAATCAAAGTTGAAGCCAAAAAGACAAAGTGAAAATGACTCTAGCAACAAAAGGCCCAGGCCTCTTTATAATCACTGTATGATTGCTTTTATATATTTTGTGTTTTAGACGATGGGTTTGAAATCTTAGACATTATTATTTACATTTTTTTATGAGCAGATGCTAATGGCCGTGGGTGGTGGGATTACGACATGGAAGGTGTTGATAATGAGGAATTGGGCTTCAATGAAGTATGGGAGGGGGTGGGATCCACCACACTAGGGGGAATAATAGATTGGCATTGATTTAGACATTTTACGTGTGCTTGAGAGGAATTTCGTACTGTTTCCCTTGGCTTAGCATTGATACGAATGTATTCTTAAACCTTTTACACCATGTAGACAAGAAATTCACTCTAAGTGTGTAGGTATTTTCACTTCAATATAATTAGTTCACTTTAAGGCATATGCTGAAAATGTAATATGCCTCAGTTTTTTGAAAAAGATATTAAAGTTAATGGTTGTAATGATTTTTAAAAAGAACTTGGAATTTAGTACAGATGTCTATGGTGTTATGCTAATTGTCATTATCAGTAGTAATGACTTAGTAGCATGCTTCTAAACAGAATCCTATAAAGGTCGAAATAAACCAATAAAGATGGCTCGGTATTGTCATGTTCTATTTTAAAACGTTGCAAGTGTATTTATATTTGGGATTTGGAATTGCCAGTAACAAAGTTTATGCATCCAGATTGTTTTCATGTAAATAAAAGTTTCACTGTAGTTTGAATCAAAGACTGTAACAGGAGTTTGTGTCAAGATCGATTCCGTTCTTTTAAATAAAGCAAATCAAACACTGTAGCCAGAAAGGGATAATAATCAGTTCTGCTTTCTTGTCAATTGAGTAGATACAAATAACAAATCTGGTGGTATAAAATATCTTATATGTTTGTGAAATTCTTCTATGAGCCTTAAAATCTCAATCGAACATTAAGGACTGTTGAAAATATACATGAATGAACAAGTAATAGGGGAAGCAAACTCAACCTTTAAAATCTCAATTGAGCAATTATGACTTTTAATTTAACATACTTTATTTGAATTTGGTAATTTATTTTATCAACTCACCAACCTATACTTGATAAGATTATTCACGTAGAAGTCATGGGTTGTCAAGTTTTTTATTGCTCCTGGATGGTGGGTGCTTGGATGCAACCTTGAAAATGAGTTTTCTTCTGAAGTAGGCAAATGAGTTTCTTTAGTAAAAACTGTCCAACGTAGCTATCAATTTTCAACAGATCTTTCACACGGTTGAATTATTACAGATTTTCTTTTGAGTAAGTTTAATGTCAGTATAAAATTTACAACTATAAATTATCAGATATGGTAAGTTTGTTAATTTTTATGATAACTAATTCAAAAGTTATATTTATTATGTAGCATAAACTTTTATAGATAAATTGATGTCTATTGGAACAAAACTTCTTTACAAGAATTTTAAAAAATAAATAAATGTTTATATAATTCAAAATTTTAGTATATAAAAAAAATCATTTTTTCATTTAAATTGTGTATTTTATAAGTGTTTATGAAATGGTTAGTGCAAACGTGTTTTTTTATTTACTTAATTTTATTGAATCGCGTACTTTTAATTTTCTAATTTATCTACCTAACTTCTTAAGAAATTTTATATGAAAAAGTCTAAAATCATTATTGAACCCAACTAACTAATATTGTAACATTATAAAATTATCACAAATATTAAAATAATTTTGGAAGAATCAATGGATTAAAAAAATAAGACAAGCTTTTTTCAAAAGCAAACGAATGAGTAGAAGAGTGGAGATTAACTACTTGCATCAAAATCGTACATGATATGAAAATAAGATACTCACAGGAAATTATCTGACGAGAGAGAGAAGACGTCATGCTTCATGAGGTAAAAGATGTTAATGTTAGGGTTCTTAATCTAATTCTGAAACAAAATCAAACTTTATATTTTAAACAACTGAAAACTAATCTTATGTTCAAATGAAAAAGAAAACAAAATGGGAAGGAAAGAGAGTTTTTAACTTTAAAAAATTAAGATTTCTATTTTTAAATTTATCTCAATTAAAATAAAAAAGTGGGAAAATATTTATTTGGATAAAAAAACAGAATTCAGTATTATTTATATTTTAATGAAATAGAAAATAATTTTTTTATGGTCTCGATTCTAAAATTATATTTTATCATTTTAATATATAGTATATTAGTTTGGAATTTATTTAAGCTTTTTTCTCTCATAACTAAAAATATAAACCACATGTAATAATTGTTTACGCTTTCTAATAAAAATAATGTCAAAATTAAATAATCTAACATTGCAAAAAGAGATTCCAACACGATAGGTTATAATGGATCCATTAGTTTCAAAGTAAAAAGTCTCTAAATAAGAATAAAAGGTTAAAATTAGGATTTTAAAATACTGAGAGATTCTTCTAACAAATAATATTTTAGTTTATGAAACAATTCATATATTTGAAATTATTGAAAGTGAAGAACTTTCAATATATTATTTCTTATATGAAAATAAGATAGATCAAAATATAGTAAATATTAATATTGATTATGTGTTTGTATATAATATTTTTATAATAGGTAAATATATTATAACAAATTTATATAAAATATCACATTAATATATCTATATATATAACTTTATATTTATCCGTTACTTTAATTTTCATCTAGATGGACTCAAATTCATGTAACAATTTTCAGTTCACTTTAAGTTATGTCAAACATACCCTAATATAACGCAAGCCGCTTTTTTTTATAGTCACCAAATATTACTATTACTTAGATTATTTAATTTTATAAAGTTTTTTATACTAAAGTTTTTTATACTAAAATTTTAATTTGATACTATCAAATAACCTTAACTAACTTACATTTTGTTTTTTTTTTTTTATATAAAAGACAGAAAAGAATATACTTTATGAATGCAAAATATTTTTTCATTATAAAGTATAATTATAATATATATACATATATTATATAAAAATATATACAAAATGAATGCCCATCATAATTTTTTTTTCTTTTCAAAATATAATACTCACCATAAGTTAAAATACGAGTAAGATAACAAATTTAAAAATTGTGGTTGGCGTTCCCCCATCGTCCCCTGACGAAAAGAGCTTTAACAACTCTCCTTGACTCATTCCTCGTGTGTAGATTGAAAGAATTGCTTTGTCGCATCGCTTAGACGCTGTGTTTGGTCACGTTTAGTGCTACTTTTCAAGTTGGAACACCGTCATAACATGATATAAACTGTGTTAAGAACGTGTCTCCAAACAGTGTGCAGATTATTTTATTTATTTACTTTAAGTAGCCCGTAAATGCTATTTTTTTGCATTAAATGATAAAATAATCCAAAAAGAAAAAATACGAAAATTGTAGTCTACGAGACCGACATCAAGGTGGACCGTTATTTAAAAGCGATTAAGTGAAAGAGACCCCGAGACAAATGACCATAGCGATTTACACTTTCAATCCAAACGAAAGTTGTTCACCACCAAATGTGTGTATACACTTTTACTTTACGAACACAAATTTTCAATCATAATTATTATGAGAGAGAAAAATAAAAAACAATTAAAGAGTGGCCACCAGAACATAGCATGCTATTTTCCCTTCCATTTCAAACTTTATTTTTCTCTCTCTTTCTCTCTCGTTTCTTTCTCCGCTCTCGATCCGAGTTAGATTTCCAAGGAGCGAGTTGCGAACTCGGCTCAACAGGCGGCGTTTTCTCCTCTCGCCACGCATCATTCGCTCTGCTGCGCTTCTCTCTACTCTGAATCGAATCTGCCAAAGAATCACGTGATATTCGATCATCAATTTTCTCCGATCAATCACGAGATATTCGATCTCATGCGCAACTGTTTCACTTCAACTTCAAACACACACATATACACGCTCTCTTTTATCTCTACTTTGTGAGCGAGATCTCCGAGAACTAAACGCTCTCTCGTTTGTTCCGAGAGAGTTGTGTGTTGTGGAAGTATGGTTAGCGGCAACATTTTTCATTGCAGAAAGAACTCGTGGCCTCCAGGAGAGTATATCAGTAAATCGACTCTGCAGCTGGTATATGATTCATTTATTTGTTTAAATTTTCTTTGTCATATTTGGATTATCGGATTCTTCTGACGCTGATTAACATGGTTGCGATTTTGCTTTTGTTGATAGTTTAATTCATTTTGGAAATCGATGGCGTCTTTTTTATTGTTTTGATTGAGTTGCTCTCCGTCTTTGGTCAATTGGCGTTCTGTCTTCTGATGATGTCGCGCTTTTAAGATATCTGTACATTTTGCGTTTGCATGTGATTTTAATTTTAAAGTCTGAATGTTTTGTTTCCTTGGCGGAAAGCACGAACGATCTACCTGTTACAATTAACGGAAGGAAAAAAATAGAATGAAGTAAAGTGTGAATTAAAAGAATACTATTACTTAGCCGAGCGACATGGTTTCGAATTTGTTTTTTTATTGATAACTGAATTTATTTGGAAATTCGAAGATGTTTATATTTATTTATTTATTTATTAAGTTGCTCTGTGTTGTTTTGGAAATTGGCCTCTTGGTTTTCTGATGATGCTTTATCTGGAAATTTTGAGTTAGCGTGTTATTTTAGCTCTGAACTTTGTGGTTATTTGTGGAAAAGAGTGTGAACTAAACGAAAGTGGTCGCTCAGCCAACTGCTGGTGCCACATCCACATCTGTTATTGATATTGGATTACATGGGGCTACATTCACATGTTATTGATTCTGATAGTTGATTTTGTTTGAACGTAATACGTGTCCTTGGCATGATTTTTGCAGTTCGATTATGATAGTTCTGCTCCCCCTGAGCAAGCTTGGAGAAGGAGATTAAACAGCCATGCCAATCTTCTTAAAGAATTTAGAGTAACTTTTATGGAAGCTATAAAAATGGCAAGTGTTTTACGTCCCTCCCTCTCTCTTTTCCAAACTACAAGTAATAACGTGGACTCACTGGTTTAATGGATGGAATTAAATTCCTTTGCGTATTCTTATTTCTGTAGCTAGTTTTTTTTATTTATTTTGCATCTCTCTCTATCTCATTTGATTGTCTATTGTGTTTAAAATTCCAGGTTCGATTAGGGATACGCATTTGGTCGTATGTTAGGGAAGAGGCTTCTCATGGAAGGGTAAATTTCAAATTCTCTTTGTTTTTTTTGGTCATTCATTGCTCTTTAATTGTGCGTGGTGGGTACATTAGTTTACATGGAAGGGTAAATTTCAAATTCTCTTTGTTTTTTTCGGTCATTCATTGCTCTTTAATTGTGCGTGGTGGGTACATTAGTTTAGTATGTCGAAACTTAGGATTTCAGACTTCTTTTTGTTGGTCTGATTTATGCAGAAAGCACCTATTGATCCTTTCACTCGTGAAAGTTGCAAGCCATCTGCATCTCAAGGAGTTCCACTTGGAGGGATGGGGTATGATTTGATTCAATTGAAAGCTACCAATTAATTGCCTGACTTGCTAATCCTGTATATCATTCTTTACAAATGGGTTTATCCATTGGCCTTTAGACCAAACAAATCTTTTTTCTTCTTATATTGATTTGAACATCACCATGTATTCCTACTCAGGAGTGGCAGCATATCAAGAGGATTTAGAGGTGAGTTCCGACAATGGCAAATTATTCCTAGCTTATGTGAAGCATCACCAGTCATGGCCAATCAGTTCTCTGTGAGTCCTCCTGTTTTTCCACTTACTATTGATGTGCTATATTCTTCTCTAATTGTGTGATTTAAATGTGTGGATTGATTTTCCTGATTGTCACTGATGTGTTCAGCATGTGTCTTTTGAAATGAATTATTTAAAATTATAATGCACACCCTTAACAGATTAAGGATAATTGTTAAAATGTATTTTAAAATATAAATACAAAATTTTAGCAGTGGAATGATTAGTTAGTGGCTGAGTTGGTCAGTGAGGTTGTTAGACAGTTATATCAAGGGTTGGAATAGTCATGGGAATTCATTGGTTGTTTACAAGTATCATTTTTTGAATTTATGATAATATTGATATGGATCACTGGTTAATCATGTAAAAAAGCAAACAGATGATTTTAGGAGTCAGGGTGCTTTTGTGCAAAAAGAAATAGAAATCAAATGTGATTGAAGTTTTGTATGCTTTTAATTTCTATCAGTATCAATTGCTATGTACTTGATGAGATAGAGCTCCGAGCTTTGTATGGAACTTACTTTCTATTTTCACTCTTTGTTACTTTGTATGTATTTTACTTCAAAGATAGTGTTACAGCCTTCTAGTAAAACCTCTGGTTTTCCCTTTTAAGAAAATTGATGTTTATTGTTTATGGCCATTTTAAAATGTGGTTTATAATACATATTATGTGTTTTATTTACTTCTGTTGCAGATTTTTATAAGTAGAGAGGGAGGAAACAAAAATTTTGCATCAGTTTTGGCTCCTGGCCATCATGAAGGTTTAGGGTAAGGTGGCATGTGTAGAAGTTTGTAAAACAATGTTTCATAACTATAACAGTCTTGCAAACATATTAATAAACTATTTAACATTTTTATAAATTTCTTTACATATTACAATATGCCCATCTTTATATCTCAACTATCTAGTAATAAGAAAATACTGATCAGTGGTAATAGAAAATATCATTGGTACAGTTGGACCCAATCAGTCCCTACATATAAGTATAACTATCCGGTGTTCACTTGGATGATAGTGATTGATAAGTTAATATCCATCATTTCTACCAAATAATTTCTCTTATTTGACAGTTAAAATTTTATTGTGGTCCTATGATTGTCTTGCTGACCTTTTTAATGTTTAAATGAACTTATACATGAAAAAAAAAATTCTAGTTTTGCGAAATATTTCCATCTTCATTTTTTTAAAAGCTTCTGATGATGAAAATAATTGATAGGCTTAGCAGAATATAAGTATGTTTTCAAGTAATATGTAGTGGCATAACACAATATTCTACAAAGCTTTGACTAAAATACTGCCAACTGTTACCCATTTAACACCAAGAGAGTAGATTGACAAAATCAACCTAGTTGCCAAAATGTTACTCTTCCAGTATGGCAATTAGTATGATCTGAATTTCATATTCTTCTTAGCGTTTGGTTTTTTGGTCACTTTTCATATTCATGTACATGGACTCAAATTCATGTTAAATTATTTTTCAGATCTAGCAGGAAACCCGATGATCAGGGCATATCATCGTGGGGGTGGAATCTAAATGGGCAGCACTCAACCTACCATGCTTTGTTTCCAAGAGCTTGGACAGTTTATGATGGTATCTTCGTTTATATTAATTAGTTCTTTCTTTGCTAAATGTGTATGATTCTTATAAAGTATGTTTAACAACTGTTTTCTTATTCTCAGGTGAGCCAGACCCAGAACTAAAAATATCTTGTCGGCAGATATCCCCATTCATACCACATAATTATAGAGAAAGCAGTCTACCTGCTGCTGTTTTTGTTTATACGGTGTGTAATTTTCTTTAACTATTGTTTCTTAAAGTTGTATGTAAAAGAATAGAATGGCCAAATTTCCTTACACTATTGTTTGGTAATTTTTTTTTTCTCTTTATTGACATATCATATTATACTAAATACAAACTAGTTGCTGCAGTTTAGCTCTTTAGAGGAAAACTTTAATAGCTTTTTTACTAGTTTATGTCAGATTAGCGTGTAATGTACTATAGTAATCTCTTGTATGACATGACAATTCATCTGTATATGTTTGGTCCTCTCATGAAAAATTGGATTGGATGCATTGTATAAGGTTGTTTGATGTTTGATTGTCGCAAAGTAATGGCTTCACTTGGACTTGGACTCTTTTCATCCCTTAAGATGTTTTTGAGAAATCCTTTTTTCCAAATCAGCTGTTGAATTGGGTGTTGTTCCAACTTGGTAAATCCTTTTGGAAGCCAAATCTCCCTATATACCATGCTTTATGGAATTCCATTAAGAAAAGTGGGTGAAGAACTTAGTATTTCATACATTTTCTATATTATGCATTATTTTCATATTATCCTATGTATCCATGTTTAATTTCAGTGTTTTGAAGTGATGAAATATATATCCTCAGGCTTTTTTAAAAACTTTTTCTTGTTTGTTTGGCAGTTGGTGAACACTGGTAAGGAAAGAGCTAAAGTCAGTCTTCTATTTACTTGGGCGGTAAGATATTATCTTATTCTGAAGTGTTGTCTTCACTTGTCACAAAAAGATATTTGGGTGGGGGTACAATGACATGTCCAATCGATAAATAACCATTGATATTAATTTTCTGCAGAATTCCATTGGTGGAAGCTCACACCTGTCAGGAGATCATGTGAATGAACCATTCCAGTAAGTTTTTTTCTTTAATCTGATATCTGTGTGCTTCTAAATAGAGTAAGCCTTAAACAATATTTTAATTCCTTTTTATTTTTCATTTATAGAGCTGAAGATGGAGTCTCCGGTGTACTTCTATATCACAAGCAAGTTATCAAACCTTATAGCTATATATGACGGTTGGTTTAATTTCTCTTTATTGTTTACATGCAAATGCTTAATAACACAATGACTTGAAGGTTCTGATTAGTCTAAAGGTGCTCTAGCTTATCTTTATTAACAAGTTGAACCTGATATGAACTAGAAAGATGCCTTTCCCTAGACTACTACTATTTTTGAGAGTTCATTCCCCAGCTTGTCCAATGTTAATATAATGAGATAAAAAAAAGAAAGGAATTTTTTTCTGAGATTGAAAATATATAATGAATTGTAGTTTGGGATCACAACTTGATGTTTTTGGTGATATAATGTTTCTGCTGGCCTTTGATTTGGTTACAGAAAGAAAAGAACAGTTAAATGCTAATCCCTACTTTCTGATTGGGATCATTCTCTATAGATCATTGTTTTGTTATAATAGTGTTGTGCACTGTAGTCATAAGCTAGGTTTTACCGATAGCTGCCTTTTATTCATAAAAAATATTATGGATTTATTAGAATCGAGGAGAGGGTAGGAATAACTAAACTATGGGAAGTCTTTTTGTGATATACCTATTATTTGGGTACCCACATTATGTAAAGAAATAAATAATTAGTGAATAAATTATAGATGATCGGCATATATTTGATTATGTTAATTCAGAAGTCTTTCGTGGCTAGTGAATTTTGCATAGATTATATAAAATTTCTTTGATGTAATAAATTACCAAAAAGGGTTTGCAATGATTGATTTAAAAGGTTGGTTACTGGAGACAACAAGGGATATATTTGCTTCTAGTAGTTGCAAAATAGTTAACAAAAGTAGAAAGGTAAACTTAATTGTTCCAATAATTTCGTAATGCGGTTCTTAAATTTATCACTTATCGTTCACACAGTCTTGAATATCTTCCTTGCATATGTTAACAAATGTGCTCCTCCACTCTCATATGACATTTTCTTAGATCTCAAAGTCTCTTTTATATAGGTTTAATGAGCCCGTTCATCTACATATTTCTAATAAACTACTTTTCCATTATCAATCATCTTTATGGTTTATATACCTCTCTAACTCTAATTTTTTTGCTATCTTAAGCCAAATCTTGTTGGTCATGTTAGCTCTTGATCCTTTTGTATTACGAAACGATTTTTGCCATCATCTTTAAACTCCTAAAATAGTTTTCCCATCTATCTTGATTATCTTGATTCATAACCAAATTCTTCATTCTTAATCCATCTTAATTTCTTAAGTAGTCCAAATCTCTAGAATGAATTTTGCTTTTCTTTCAAGCTTTTACATTTTTTTTTCTTCCAAGATCTCAATAAAACTCCTCAAAAGTTTTGGTTTGTTGATCACTAAAAGTTTCCATGTTTCATTTTTAGCTTTCTGATACCTTGTCAATTTTCATCATTATTGGTCCCATGTACGGCCTTAAAACAATCTTTTATTTCTTACCTTCTCTTGCACACTTCCACAACCAAGATACTTTATTGAAGTCCATAAACCCAACACTACTTTAGCAACCTTCCTAATTTTCTTAGACTTCGGATCTTAAATGAGGTTAGCACTACCTTTGTGATTCCCAATTATCTTTCTCCCACAATTTCTTAAAAATAATATTTATACCTTGAGATTCTTGGATTTGTAATTTGTATGGTGTTGTGTTTATGGGTTTTCAAATGAGTATTAAGGATCAAGGCCCTAGATTTTGCTGTGAGACTCATCAGGAATCACCTTGCGAGCTCTTTTATTAGAGTTCCATGCATGAAAGAAATTCCTGCTGTGTCTAGTTTCGTGCCTTTTCTCCAACCCATTTATTTTCTAAAGGACACATGATGCTAGAAAAATGTGTCCATAAACCCAAAATTAACTGTATAAATAGCAAAACCAAAGTCCGCTGAAATCAGAATCAGTAATAGAGATTATGAAAAAAAGAAAAAGTGGCCACTTTCAATTACCCCAAAATCCTCAGATAACTCACCTTGAGTTCCAGAGTCCCTTGCCTCTATGATTCCCTCGTCATTAAGGTACTCTTTGGAGTTGACATTCCTTTTCTTGTTTCTTCTTATCAGTCCTCTGTCCGTTGATGTTTTTTCTCTGGAGACCTATCCTAACTCTTAGGGAAAAGTATAGTGGGTGAACTTCTCCCTTTGAAAATGACAACATTTGAGCTTTGTTAAGTATTATTCATACTATAAACTTCTAGTTATTATTTTTTATATAAAAAATATCTTTAAAAAAGAAATCGAGAAAGTAAAACCAAGGGAACTGTGCTAGTGACGTGGGATAACAGCTTACCTCCAAAGTAGATGAAAATGAAAACACTATTCTGAAATAGATTTTTTTACTTTGGTTTATCTTTCTGATTTGGGATTTTTCAATGAACTTGTAACATGAACTAAGAAATTTCAAGTATTTATTGCTATCACTTTCTATAACTGTGCAATAATATTCTTTTGTAATGTATATATACTTAGTTTCTACTCTTAAGTTTACAATTTCCACTATTAAGGTTTGACATATTTTCATGCATGGATATATATATATATATATATATATATGTAAATGTAATACATTTGTATGGGTGGGTATTATGTACTTGTAATTAGGGTGTCATGTCTCCTAAACTGCTATGGATGGTTTTGGTGTATATATTAAGGCCATTCCAATATTACAGGACAGCAAATGGAAACCCTCCTGTTACTTTTTCCATAGCTGCATGTGAAACACAGAATGTTAGTGTTTCTGTTTTGCCATGTTTCGGGCTGTCTGAAGGAAGTAGCACAACTGCAAAAGGCATGTGGAGTAAAATGGTGAAGGTACTGGTTGCTCCTTTTCTTCTGTTGGGGTTTTGGGGGGGGGGGGGTCCACTAGATTCTTCCAAATATTTTTTGTACGGAAAGTATACAGAGATGATTCTAATATAAATTATTATATTTTTTAAGGATGGGCAATTTGACCAGGAGAATTTCAATTCTGGACCTAGCATGCCCTCATCACCCGGAGAGACACTATGTGCTGCTGTTGCAGCTTCCACATGGGTTGAACCCCATGGAAAATGCACCGTTGCATTTAGTCTTGCGTGGTCATCTCCAAAAGTAAAGTTCGTGAAAGGTAGCACTTTCAACAGGTAATCAATGTTATGCAAGAATTTTAGGTAGTTAATATTTATCCTTGAACAAGTTCTCTATATCTTAAACAATACTTGCATGCATACACCTGCCTACATAAGTGAAGGAATTCATGATATGGTTTAACTACCTTCAGTAAAGTGACATGAGTTGAATTTTAGCTTTAGCAAAATTTGAATATTTTTAGTTATTAGTAGAGCAGATGTGCCTTTGATTAGCTAAGTTTACAAGAAGATTTTTGAAATCTGTCTCATCCTGTTCCAACAGAACCCTTGTGATTTAAACATGTGGTGGATACCAAATTTGACAAAACAATTTCTCATATAATTAATTAAGGAGGCTATTTGCTTCAAATACTATGCATTTCAAATGTCTGCTGTTGTTTTTTTTTATGGTGGTATATTATCCAAGTGATCAAACTCTTCTTTTACTTTGGAGGCATATATGGTGAAAATTACCATTGTATCTCTTGATATTTTATTCTTATTTTTGCTTCTAATGAAGCCTTTCTTGCTCTCCTGCTCTTAAATATTATTATATCTGACTTTCGTGCCTTGTTATGTTGTAGAACATGATCCTAGTGAAATATGATTATCCTAAATAAAGTTTTACTGAAGCTCCAAATTAATAGTGTCACTCTTGCTTTATTTGGGAAAGGATAAACATTTTAATACCCCTAATATGTATTTGGAGAAGGATATTCTTCCTGTTGTTGCCAAACATGCAGCATACCTACAACCCAATGTCATTTTTATAATTGTATTTTAGTGAGTTAAATTTGCTCGACCCGATTACTGCAGGAGATATACAAAATTTTATGGGACTTCTGAGAAAGCTGCGGTGGACTTGGCCCATGATGCACTGACACGTATGTTGTATGATTTTATTGTTGTGGTTTACTTGCATTGATGTTGTATATAATCACATTTCAAAAGATACAAATGTTTCTGAAGTGATTGATGCTTTCATCAGTGGCATTCAAAGACCTTATTAGATTTTTAATTTTATCAGATTACAACCGGTGGGAAGAAGAGATTGAGAAATGGCAGAATCCTATTCTTAAGGATGAGACACTACCAGAATGGTGATTCTCAATTTAACTTCTATAGTATTTTAATTTTGTAGTATAACTGGATTTTTGTTTGTTTGTTACGGGCCATTTCCTGTTTTTTATCATTTTAGAATCAAATGTACGAAGCTTTAAAGTCTTGGTGTCTACTGCAATAAACATCCTTGTGGAGTCTCTTGTGTCTTTCTCTACCTTGATTTGTGAAGTTGTCCTGTATCTTATTGTGGCTTCTATTGGTCTAGGAGAAGATATATTAATGTATTTATAATTTTCTTTTACAGGTACAAATTTACATTATTTAATGAACTCTACTTTCTTGTTGCCGGAGGAACAATTTGGATTGGTATGTATAAAATATAAGTACATTGTATTGCGGTTTGATTTTTAATGAATGTTTGGTTTTCTCATTGGAGGTGTCTTTTATCAGTTTATTCTTCATGATATCATTAAGACTGCTTAATCTTTCTGCCAGACTCTCCTTTGTTATCTTCAATTATGCGGAATGAGCAAGATCAGGTGAGGGAGTTGGAAAATGCAGTTGTCAAAGAAACTGAAGATAAAATGAATGGCAGAAAAAGGACAGTTGTGGAGCGTACAACAGATAGTACCTACAAATCTACTGCTATTACAGGACATAATTCTGTGGATGAAAAACTACATGGAGATGATGTTGATGATGATGATGTTGGAAGATTCTTGTACTTGGAAGGAGTGGAATATATCATGTGGTGCACATATGATGTGCACTTCTATGCTTCATTTGCTCTTCTTGAGCTCTTTCCTAAGATTGAATTAAATATACAGCGTGACTTTGCTAGAGCTGTCTTGTGTGAAGATGGAAGAAAAGTAAGGTTTCTGGCTGAGGGAAACTGGGGAATTCGCAAGGTTTATGGAGCGGTGCCACATGATCTGGGGACACATGATCCGTGGTATGAAATGAATGCCTATAACATTCATGATACTAGCAAGTGGAAGGACCTGAATCCAAAATTTGTTCTTCAGGTGTATCGAGATTTTGCTGCAACAGGTGATTTGCAATTTGGAATTGATGTGTGGCCTGCTGTTCGGGCTGCAATGGAGTACATGAACCAATTTGATAGAGATGGCGATGGTCTTATTGAGAACGATGGGTTCCCTGATCAAACATATGATACATGGACCGTCCATGGTGTGAGCACATACTGTGGTTGTCTTTGGCTTGCTGCTCTACAAGCTGCAGCAGCAATGGCCCTTGAACTAGGTGATAGAGATTTTGCAGAAACATGCAAAAGGAAGTTTTTGAAGGCTAAGCCAGCATTTGAAGAAAAACTGTGGAATGGTTCATATTTTAACTATGACAGTGGTTCAAGTGGCAACAGTAAATCCATTCAAGCAGATCAATTGGCTGGGCAATGGTATACTGCGTCCTCAGGGCTTCCCTCCCTTTTTGAGGATTCCAAAATCAAAAGTGCTCTCCGGAAGGTTTATGATTTCAATGTAATGAAAGTTAAAGGAGGTAGAATGGGTGCTGTAAATGGCATGCATCCCAATGGTAAGGTCGACGAGACCTGTATGCAGTCTCGAGAAGTATGGACAGGTGTGACCTATGGTGTTGCTGCAACAATGATACTTGCTGGAATGGAAGAAGAGGCCTTCACAACAGCTGAGGGAATATTTCTAGCAGGCTGGTCAGAAGATGGATATGGGTAACTTATTTTGTCCTGTCATCCATAATTCATTTTTATTACCTGCATCCTTTCTTTTTTGTGTGTATGAAGTAGGGATGGCTTTTCTGATGCGTAAATAAAAATAAAGAATTATGTATTCTTATCGCAAAATGTACAACCAAGTTAAGTGTGATAATTATTTTAATTCTTGATGAAAAACTCATTCCCTACGCTATTTAGAGGTTTAAATATGACAAATCTAAATTGTATGCATCTATTATTTCTCTATTAGAAAATTCGTCCATTCATTCATTTATTAATTTTCAGGTACTGGTTTCAGACTCCAGAGGCATGGACAATGGATGGGCACTATCGGTCCCTCATGTACATGAGGCCCTTGGCCATTTGGGGCATGCAATATGCAATAAATCGGCCCAAGGCAATTCTTGAGGCCCCTAAAATCAATATCATGGACAGAATCCACTTGTCTCCTGTTATTGGAGGATTCTCTCATAATGAAACAGGTGTGAGAAAGATTGTAACAAAAGCAAGATGTTTTAGCAATTCTGTGTTTCATTGTGCTTGCTGATCGACGTGAAAGAACATAAATTTTGAATAGCTAACCTTTTCACAGTATTCCTTACCCAACCCTCACCTAGAGAAAAGCTGTAATAATGGCGGTCAAGGGCTGAGGGTAATGTTTTAGAACTAAGCAGAGTCCCATTGTAACATATAATTTATATAGCCCCGTTAGTTTAAGCAACATAAGGCCCCCTTTACTGTAACTGTTGAACTGTACATTCTCATTTATTTGAGCACTAAAGATATAATTTACCACATTCCAGTTTCTAAAATGTTTTTCAATAATTGTCAACAATAATGTTAAATATATATGATGTAGGTGGCAATGGTTTTGGTTTACAGGAGGATAAATATATGGTGCAGGATGTTGTTATACGCAAATAGACAATTGCTTTATGGTAAGGCGCATCGAAGGTGGTGACTAACCCAATACAATTTTTTAAATGTAAATGACAATTCGATACCTTATACAATTATTTGACAATTAAAATATCATTTTTCTAATATTGCATACCGTATTCTTCTTAGTTCGATGTCTAACTTATGACTGACTACATATTCAGTTTTCAATTTCTGATAATTGAATTTATGTATTCAAAGAGCGACTCACTCCTACCCATCGTCATATGCCTTTCATCAATTATATCAGACGGCTATCAACTGTCAATTGGAGTTCAGACTGATTAGTATAGGCTGGTGCTTCTTCCATGATCTGTCAGTACATTTTACCTCATGCTGTAGGAATATGTTATCTAAGGCTTGGTGCTTCAATGTTTAACTTTCCATTAATAAAAACTAAATAAGTTCATTTCGGTGGGAGCATCCAATATAACTTGCCGGTGAAACAGCATTGATATATGTTTAATATATTTGTTCTGAATATTTAAGAAAATGGTGTATTGAAAACTTCATTAAGAAAAAGTATTGTCCACCAATCAAACAAAACCTCCAAATGTTGGTATTGGAAAGGTTATTAGCTGGAATATGTAAAAAATACACTTAAAGAATAATTACACTGCTAGCCACATTCATGCTAACCACGTTTTAATTCCGATAATTTTATTGGCCGACAATCCAAAGCTCCTTAATCTCGAGTCGCTGAAAAGAAGCCACGAAGATATAGGTTTAGTACCAAGTATTTGATTGAGTTCGATCCAAAATCACCTTTAATTCAAGTTCACTCGAAGAATTTTCGGAAACTGCTCACACTTGAGCAACCGTTGCCACCAGAGCCTTCGTGCAGTCCTCGATTTGCCATTTCGTCACAATGATAGTATTAAAAAATGACAGTCTGCCTCTAAAGCATCTCCAAATTATCACAGCGTTACATATTTTTTTGATTTAACAAATAAAATTTGAAATGGGCGTAGTTCGGACAAGGGGAAAATGTACGTCTGAGTATACTCAAAATCGTATATGACCTCATTCATTTTGAAGATTTAACAGTGCCTGCTCCGTTCAATCTATGTTGTATTTTGCGGGGGTTGTCTATAGTTTCACACAGCTCTGAAAGCTCCAAAGCCCTGAAAATCTCTAAAATATCAAGTTCATATATCTCAGTTCTGTTTGAATATCTGTACAAACGTTCACTATAAAATTTGTTTTGGACAACGTATTTTATCACTTCAGACAGGAACAAAAAAATAATAACTAAACAAGATAGATATGCAAATTTTGTGATGTATTGGAAATTGATTACTATATATACCTGTGTGTAAAAGATGAAGAAATATATGTCATTCCTCTATACCATAGTTTTCCCTCCACATAAATCACATACAGTATACCCTAGACCATCGCAATATGGGCATTTGGTACCCTCGTCCACCCATTCCAAAAACTGCATTAAAGAATTGATAAGTTCAAGAGCTTGTGCAGCACCGTTAAACAACCATAAAAGTAAATTTCTTAAAATGCTTGTGTATTTCTTACTTGAGGTTCAATATTTGGCTCGCCAGATCCATCACATTCTGCAATTAAAGAAATAGAAGTTGACTAGAGATTTCCACAGTTGATCATAATTAATGCATTTAGGAAACCAGTATCATACAGTCAACATCGATCTGTCAAGATTAATATTATGGTTGTCCTTAGAGTGATCGATACAGGAGATGTGAATGAGAGATTAAACCACTCCAAATCTGACTGCTCCATTGGGGTTATTGGACCATACCTGCTATCATGATTACTGCTATCATAATAGTAATTCCTAAATTCATATGATAGCATGATCACGTTAGTTTGAAGTCTAAGACTGTAGAATAGTCAAAGTAGGTAGAGACAATTTTGAATAGTCAAAGTGCCGAGTAGGCTGTGTTCAAGTAACTCACGAATAGGGATTTGGAAAAAGGCTTCTTTAACAAACTGAATATACAAAAAAAAATGAACAGACTTCACCAAAACCTAAATAGCGGCTAGACAATGTATAGAGAAAGTCTGAAGAAATCCTGTTGGGGGCATCTGATTTAAACAAAAACCACCTAGGATAACAAAGATTGTTCAACAAAGGAAACAGCAGAATCTAAGTCATGAAAGGAACCAATCATTGAGGAGACGGATGATGCTATAATGATAGGGTACTTATTATCCTTCAAAATGTCAATATTGTGATTGTTTCATTTTTATCCAGTGATCCTCTTAATGACGAGCATATTGGTAGCAGCAAAAATATGCATGATGAATGCCATGCATGACATTGCTACCCTAAATCATTAATTCCTCAAAACAGGAATATAGAAGGATATGGGTACATGAGCCAATTAATGTTTGTATAGCACGAAGGTTTGGGAAAATTATATTCTAGAAAATACATAATAGTTGCTTTGTTTCCTGGAGCTTGTATTAAAACTAAAAGTGGATTTACACTGAGGTTTGTCTTCGAGAACAATGATCAATGAACCTACTACAGGATAATGATAGTTTAATTGAAATACAAAAGATAAATACATACCTGTACACAACAAGCGACCTTCCCCACGACATTGAAGGCATTTTGTTGTTGCATTCTTGTTTTTGCTCCTATCAAGTCCATCACTTGCGACAAGCCTTGATGGCTCTTCCCACCTATTCTCTCCAAGGAGAAAAACTCGATGGGATACTTCTGTTCCCTTATCACTTTTCACGACATTTTGCTGAATCTCTGAAATATCTGTCACAGAAGCAACTGCAGCTCCATTTTCACCTTCCTACAATTCACAGAACGATTAAGATGCAAATTCAATTATTTAACAATTTGAATATTTTGTCTCTGTTGTTTTAGAGATAAAATAGAAGTAAAATAATTCCTAGGCCTCCATCCAAAAGTCTAAACTTTTGGGAGAGATTGTCCTTGCTAATTGTCGAGTAGTGAATAGAATACATCAATAAACTCTATCAAAAACCAAAATTTCAGTAAGAACATAATAAAATAATGCAGAAAATTGAAATAGAAGAAGAAAAAGATCCAACATTTTGTTTCAATAAAATCAAAAGAAATATATTTAGATTCCCATTACACAAACTATCCTGTTTAGTTAAGACCAAGGAGTCACGTGATTCATCACAAAGCACATGGGATTAACTGTGTGTTTGGATTTACATCAATGTGGAGAAGACATGAGTCAAGGTGAAGCTACTATGAGTAACTTTCACGTTTTTAGTTGATTTTGATGTAAATTTTAGTTTGAACAAGCATAATTGATTGGGAATTTAAAAAAGCACGACATTTACTAGTGATTTTGGACAAGGCGTTAGTGATAAAGTCTCAAATATAGGGGCTCATTCTCGGGCTCTGCAATAAAGAAGGTGAAAGAAGTACAACTGATATAAGCAGCATACCTTTGGTAAAACAGTTGTAGATTGTTTGTCTTGAGTTGTGCTGCCTGTGTCCTTTTTACTTATCTCCAAATATAGCCTTCCAAGAAGTTCAGCTGTCATAATACCATCCTCAGGGGCCCCTAATGCAGCCTTTTAAACAAACATCACAACCATCAAAATCACGAAGATAAAAATGTAAAGGCATAGCACGATATCATATGAAGAACACTATATATGTATACAGTATTAAAATTTTCAATTTATATTAATCCAAGACAAATGTTCCTCTCGTTGCATCAAAAACTTCACAGTCATATATAATGCAGAACAACACTAACTTGCCAAGTTTTCACCGCACGCTCCGTTCCACTTGAGAAGCTTGAGTAATCCATGTCTTCCTCGCCCGAGTAAAACCCCAATTTCAGCAATGCTTCCTATTATTTCAATTTTCAACACATCAAGTGAGATTTCACTTTGCACTGACTATTCACACACAAATCCAAAAAATAAACTCTCATACAAGAGGTATCTAAAATTGTGCTTGGATAAACTTCTCCATGATTACTTGTATGAGAAGTAAATAAGAAGTTAAAATCAATTAAATTTCTATTTAAAGTTAAAAATCAGCTTAAGTACGTTAAGTTTATCTTTTAAGTTATAATCAGCTTATGCAATTGAGTACAAAAGTTGATTTTCACTCATAAGAGATGTTCAATTAATTTTTCCGTCTTATTACTTAGGAAAATTTATGCAAACAGAACCTGTATATTATTTAGAAACATAAAAAAGAGAATTATCAAGAGTAGAAAAATGGAAGAGCAACCTGCATCTGTCGAACCTCTTCACCTTCAGAACCTTTCCGCAACGCGCTCCTGTTTTCAACTCTAACAGACTCCTCAACCACCACAACCTCCTTCTCACTTTCTACGACCTCATTCACTCGCTTCTCCTCTATAGGAGATAATTCAGTTAGTGTTTATGTTAGTTTAGTAGTTAGTAATTGTTAACTAATATAAATAGTAATAATGTATAGTGATACATATGTGTGATAGATAAAATTTCAGATTCAGTACCAATATCTCTAGTTATCTTTTCATTTTCTTCTGTATTTTCGTAAGTGTGTTCAGTGTGTGTTCTAACATCCTCCGCGTTCCGCATACTCGAACCGCTCTCGAGAAT
This sequence comes from Macrotyloma uniflorum, assembly GCA_016859785.1. NCBI lineage: Eukaryota > Viridiplantae > Streptophyta > Magnoliopsida > Fabales > Fabaceae > Macrotyloma > Macrotyloma uniflorum. Next base: position 1,274,602 of record BDMB01000023.1, on the reverse strand, counting down.
CAGATTCTTGTCCTTGAGCACCTGCAAGAGCAACGTGACATTCGCGACGGCATCGGAGACGGAAGCCGTAGAGGACAAATCGCGCGTGGAGAGGCGACGCTCCAGCGCCTGAATTTGGAGCTTGAGGTCGGAGATATCGCGGAGGAGTTGATCGCGTTCGCGAGCCCAGCGCTGCTCCTCGCGGAGCCAGCGCTGTTCGTCGCGTAGCCAGCGCTGCTCTTCGCGGAGCCAGCGCTGCTCCTCGCGGTCGGAGAGGGAGCAGTGGGAGATGAGGGAGTTGAATTTATAGGAGAGGGAGTAGGGCTTGGGAATAGAAATTAGGGTTTTGGTTAGAGTGAGAGTGAAAGTGGGAGTTGCAGTGACAGAGAGAAGAGTTGCCATATTGTGATTTTGATGATGGATGCCATTGAAGAAAGCATGTGTTCGTTATGATATCTAACTCTCGCTAGATATTTGTTCTTCTAACTAATATTCTCTTATCTTCTATCAAAGGATCGAAGCCAGACATTTTTTAAAATAAAATAAGTTTATAATGTTTTACTCCCTCCTCGCGGGAAACTAATATTCAATTATCAACTATTTTACTCATGATTTAAAGAATAATATCAATATTATTTTCTATTTTATAAACCTTTTTATTATTGAAATTAGAAAACAAACGATTCTAACTTCTTCCTTTTTCTTCTGTAGATTATTTCTTACAAAACCTTAGCATAGGAAATTTTCAAGTCGTGAGTGATGATGAAACAAACAAAAAGTGTATCTCATGACTTAGAATAATAACAATATTGATGTACAATTAAACTTAATTCATTACGATAATCGTTTATATATAATGCATAATTCATGATTATGTAAAATTATTTATTACATAATATGTTTACGTAATTAATAGATATAGTCCATTTGTGTATTTATAATATATTTATTTACATTGATAATTTACCCAATTGTGTTTTGTAGAAGATATATACTTAAAACATATTTTTCTAGACTAATATTTACCATTTTCAACTTAATATATTTTAAATTACAAATGCACAAGAAGAATTAGGATTTAAAAAAATATATACTAATTATTTTTATTTCTATCAAATTAATCACATATTCTTATAATAAAAATAATTTAATCTTTTATCTAATTCTTGTTTTTACCCTCATTTTTCTTTGTAAAAATTATAATGCATAAAAACAATGTTAAAAATATTAAATTTCTTCTTATATTACTTTGATTGTATTTTATATTAATATAATTGATCGATGTTTATTAAAAAAAGTTAAAATATCTTCTTTTTTTTTTATCTACATTCATATATTTAACTACTTATTTGTTGTTTATAAATAAAATTTATATTATAATTTAAATTATTAATAAATTCAAAAAAATATTTTTTAAATAAAAACATTTACTTGGGATATATTTAATAATGTAGTTACACATTTAAAAATATTTTGTTTACATAGAGAGAGACTCATTGCATTTGCTATCCAGATCGTTAAACCTCCCCACACAGCAAAATCGTGGGGGGAAAAACAAAAAACAAAAAACAAAAAATAAAAAATAAAAACCCTCGTTCGAAGCAAAACACCACCAGGAACCACTGCAATCGTAAAATCACTTCTACAGATTCTAGCATTCATCAATAATCATATATCATACAATTCCTTTCTCTCTCTCTCTCTCTCTCTCTCTCTCTCTCTCTCTCTCTCTCTCTCTCTCTCTTTCTCTCTCTCTGAGTCTCCACAATGGATCTCCTTCACCAATACTCAGATGACCAAAACGACGACGATCCAGACTCACCATCTCAAAACCCTAGCTCTCCGCCGCGCCTCCTCCAGGGCCGTTCCGGCGCGCCCAAGGTGGACGACACTATGCTGGCCCTTACCGTCTCTTCCTCCTCGTCGGCTCTCTCGCGGCCCATTGACCCGACCCAGCACCTGGTGGGCTTCAACCCCTCCTACGACCAGCTCTGGGCCCCCATCCAGGGCCCGGCCCACCCCTACGCGAAGGATGGCATCGCCCAGGGTATGCGCAACCACAAGCTCGGCTTCGTCGAGGACGCCGCCATCGAACCCTTCCTCTTCGACGAGCAGTACAACACCTTCCACAAGTTCGGGTACGCCGCCGACCCCTCCGCCAACAATTACGTCGGCGACCTCGACGCCCTCCACTCCAACAACGGCGTCTCCGTCTACAACATCCCCCGCCACCAGCAGAAGAGACGCAAAACCGAGGCCAAGGACAAGAAACTATCCGACGAAAACAATGACGAAGACGCCAACGACGACGAGGATGGAGAAGAGGAGATCGAAAACCCGGCCTCCGAGGCGTGGCTGCTGAAGAACAAAAAGAGCCCCTGGGCGGGGAAGAAGGAAGGGTTGCAGGGAGAGTTGACGGAGGAACAGAAGAAGTACGCGGAGGAGTATGCGAAGAAGAAAGGGGAAGAGAAGAGTGGCTTTGGAGGGGAAAAAGTTGAGGTTGTTAAAGATAAGAGTACCTTTCATGGGAAGGAGGAGAGGGATTACCAGGGTAGGTCTTGGATTGCGCCTCCTAAGGATGCTAAGGCTAGTAATGATCATTGTTATATACCTAAGAGACTGGTTCATACTTGGAGTGGACACACCAAAGGGGTTTCTGCTATTCGATTTTTCCCTAAGTTTGGCCACTTGATTCTCTCTGCCAGCATGGATACCAAGGTTAAGATTTGGGATGTTTTCAACTCCGGCAAGTGTATGAGGACTTACATGGGACATTCGAAAGCTGTTAGGGATATTTGTTTCAGCAATGATGGGACCAAGTTTTTGAGTGCTGGTTATGACAAGAATATCAAGTATTGGGACACTGAGACGGGGCAAGTGATATCGACTTTTGCCACAGGGAAAATTCCCTATGTTGTGAAGCTTAATCCGGATGAGGATAAGCAGAATGTTTTGTTGGCTGGAATGAGTGATAAAAAGATTGTTCAGTGGGATATGAATAGCGGACAGATAACTCAGGAGTATGATCAGCATTTGGGGGCTGTGAATACCATCACCTTTGTTGATAACAACAGGAGATTTGTTACTTCCAGTGATGACAAGTCCCTCAGGGTGTGGGAATTTGGTATTCCTGTGGTGATAAAGTATATTAGTGAGCCCCACATGCACTCTATGCCTTCCATTTCGCTTCACCCAAATGCCAATTGGCTTGCCGCACAGAGCTTGGATAACCAGATACTTATTTATAGCACAAGGGAGAAGTTCCAACTTAACAAGAAGAAGAGGTTTGCAGGACATATTGTGGCGGGATATGCCTGTCAGGTCAATTTTTCTCCCGATGGACGATTTGTCATGTCTGGGGATGGTGAGGGGAAGTGTTGGTTCTGGGACTGGAAGAGCTGCAAGGTCTTCAGAACTCTCAAGTGTCATGAAGGGGTTTGCATTGGTTCTGAGTGGCATCCTTTGGAACAGAGCAAGGTAGCGACGTGTGGCTGGGATGGGATGATAAGGTACTGGTAAGTAAACTCGAATGCTGAGCCGCATTTAATTTCAGAATCTAATATGGTGTTTGTTCAAATATGCGTTACTGGCTTAAATGACTTTTTTGAAAATTGAATAATATTCAGGGAAAAATACACTGGTTTTACTGAATTTCTTTATCAAGAATGAGAAGAATGTTATGATTATTGAACTAATAAACTCTTGTGATGTAAATGTACTTAGGTTCCTAATTCCTGAACCCTTTCAACTTTGACATCTTCATGTTGTTTGTTGTTTTAATACATTTGGATTGTGAATGATTGGTGATTTGGTGAAGTGAATATGATGATAATAATGTTTTATATGCTGCTGCTTTCTCATATACACACGGAGAGTTTATGTTTAATTTTTTAGTATATTATATAATGTGTGCTTCTCTTCCATATTGCCATCTGCATCACATTATGCAACCATGTTGTTAGACATTGTTGCACCAGTTCAATATGTGTCATAGTAATATATTACCTCATTATTTTTGCGTTAATTGACTTTTGCTTACTATTTTGTGGTCAGTATTCATTTCATCATCATTGGCTGTTCAGAGCCCTTATATCGTAATAGAACCTCTTTTTAGTTGTAAGATTGAAGATCACAGGTTTAAGACTGTTAGACTTGTTAATATTATTCTTTCAAAATTACAAGTTTAATGTTATGAAATTCTCTAACCTTTTCATAGACATGATCTGACAATAAAAATTTAGCATCAATTGACAACAGATTCTGTTTCTTCATTATAAAGCTGTGCCTGTGTTTTGCTTACATGAATAGTTAATAGTGGTGGCTATAAAATTGTTGTAACATTTTAAACCATTTGATAGTTTAATTTGAACAACTTGATCTGGGTGATTTAAACAGCTTGTTCTCATCTCAGTACTATTTTTTAACTTTTACATATACATACAATTCTTGAAATCTGTACTATTTTAGAAGATAACATAATATGTATTTTATATGTTATTTGTGGCAAGACACGTGTACTTTGGGTTGTCTAGCATGATACACCATATGATACAACAAATACGCTATTGTCAGAAAATAAGATTTGATGTTTTGTTCCCGCCTTAACAGGCCTTCCTTGCTCTGAAATCAATAGAATTTACTCATAATCCTTCCTGCTAAAATTAACTCTATCCTCAAATTGCATTGTTGATGTGTATGATGTATCTACAATATTCTACTTGTTTATTATGTATACCATTTGGCTTTAGTTGCTTGTTGAGTGAGGATTGTACCTCACTTATATATTATAATTTAGTTTTATTTTAGTTGACGTGAGATCTCTAATGCACTCTTTCATTTGATATCTCTAGAGCATGGAAGTTACATGTGATTCACTAACACACCCTCTCACTCGAAAGAATAGATATATCAAGTATGAGACTAGTTATTTATGAGTGGTATGTTAATGAGTGACACAATAGGTCCACCAAACCTCACTAGAATAACTTTTGATACCATTTTAAGATAAATGATAGAGTTATAGAATAGAATTCCTTGTGTCTTCACAAGAGGCTCATATATATATATATATATATATATATGAGGGAGATTCATTCATTCTAAGAACAAGTAAAATAGATTTATTCGCCATTCTCACTATTTATTTTCTTATAATCTAAAATAATAATTCATCATTAAGTGGTTCCTCCTATATAGAGATGGACTTAAGTCTAATAAATTAAATATAGGCATATATACATATTTTTTTATCTGTTCGCATTCATTCTTTATGTGTTTTCATTCTTAATATATATGTTTTTAATCTTTTCCGCATTCATTCTTTATAAATCTCTCTACCATCATCTCGGTTGACTGATTTAACTCTGTAGTTTCCTAGTATCTGTTTATTGAGGTTGATGTCTGTCTATATAAAATCTGCAGGGACTAGTTTCTTCTTAATGTGATGCCAATTACTGGAACCGGTTGGCAGAAGCAGGACAGAGAATGGCACTACTTGTTTGATGACTAAAGGAGAAGAAACATATAGAATTCACATGTTGATAGGTCTTGCTTGGTTAAATTTCAATGGCTTTAATTGACTATTATCATGATATTTCTCTGCCACCAAGAGTTACGTGCTAATTGCAGTGTTGTAGTTGCAGAACATAGAAAAGTTTTGTCATTTTTTTTGGAGACTTTTGTATAATAGTCATATTAAGTTAGATATTCATCTGTGTGAAAAGTTCCTCGAATGGTGCAGTTTAATTTAACTACGTTTTGTTCTAGGAATGATAAATATGCATACATTGGGCAGGATTTCCGTCTACATGATATAGTAAGTATGGGTTCAGCATGCCCTGGTGGTGACCTTGCATGACGATTTTAATAATTGTTAAGGTTGCGTTTGGAGGAGATTGTTATTTATTTGGGCATATTTTATGATATAAGCACTGTTGGAAGTTTTTTTAGAAGATTTATTAAAATAAGATTATGATATATCCATTAGCTCATTTTAGTATATTATATTTTTTTATAAAATAGCTTTAGAAAATATTTTATAACTTGTACAAAAATAGTTTTTGCTTTTTTATATAAACATATACATTCATTCTTTTTAAAATATGCTTTTGTAATTATATATGTAATTTATTAATATTCATTATAAAGTATTGCACAAAATTATCTAAATTGAATATTGCACTAACAAAGTATTATAAAATTGTATATCAAAAAAATTAATTAATATAAGGAATGAAAATTGTGTAATTTTAAAAGTACAATTAAGTCTTTATTGAAAATATACTACAAGATAAGGATATTGAAAATGAAAGTTAAGACCTTTTATATATATATAAAAGTTTAACTTTTAACTCTTCTATTATTATGTAATTTCTTACTAATTATTTTTTATCATTACCTTATCAATTATAAAACAAGATTTATAATATATGTAAATATCAACTATATTATTATATGTTTTTTTGTTCTAAATTTGATCAATTTTTATTTATTTTTAATTTCACATAAATAACTTAATGTATTGAATTAAAGTAATTAAGGTTTTCATAATAAATAATTTTATGTTTACATATTAAATTAAGTGGTTTTATACGTGTTTGTGTTTGATTCAAATGAGATGGAAGAAAGTAAAAAGCAGCATGATAAGATAAAAATACTATGGAGATGTTTATGTGCGCTTATATATTTTGTTTTTGTTTTTTAGTCTTAAATTTGTTATATTATTTTATTTTATTTTTTGAGATAGAAAAAGATAATTTATTTTCTAATTGAAATAAAAAGGAAAGAACTGATTATTTTTTAATTTTTAAATATATTAAAATATTTTAAAAATAATGATTTAAGCTAAAAAAATTAAATTTAAAATTAAATTTTAATTATAATATAAAAAATTATATATATTTTTTATTACCATAATTATTTTCCATTTATCTAAATAAGCAAAAAAGTTTTCTTAATTTGTTTGATTCACTCTCCATTAAAGAAAAACATGAGAAGCACATTCTTAATTCTTATTTATGATTTGGATGCAATAAGAGACATGTCTATTCAACGCAGGCATTATTTTATATTTCTCCATTTTTTCAAAAACTAGTGGCTACCAAATTAAAACCAAAACACGAGCAAGCTTTAACTTCCCAAGGATCTAACCTGGTATTCAACCTTCTCCGTTTTGTTTATTCTTCCTTTTGTTTTTGACTTTTTGGTGTTCATTTTATTGATAGGCATCTAGGCTTGAATCTTTATTTACTATCTGTGTGACTGTAGGCAATTTTGTACTGTTTCTTGTGTTATGCCAATTTTTTTGGTCCAGGAGAATTTTTTTTTTTTTTTTTTTCACTTTCTAACATGTTTTTAGTGTTTGCTTAGTGTTTCCATGGAAGAAGCACACATGTGAAGTTGTCTGCTTGTAAAATTTCAGAATCCTCGTTGACCCCCTATTGTGAGCAGAGCATGGCTGCTGAAATAGAAACCCTAGAGGAGCCTGTAGAAAAGGAAGGATCTTTAGTTGGGGATGGGAAGGATCTAAAGGTGGGTTCTTATTTATGCATAGAAGATGGTGTTTGCACTCGTGAGGATGATGCAGAGCTGAAAAATGATGTGGATTTTGATGGATCAAAAGAGGAGGCTAAAGGTGTGAATCCTACTGGTGGAGAAGCTGGTGGGGCTCTCGATGAAGGTTCTCAAGTTGTAAGGTCCTTAGAAGGGAAGAGTGAGAATGAGACTGCCAAATTAGGTGGAACTGATGCCACCTTGAAAGCATTGGATGAGCAGAAGAACATTGATGACAGGGAGGTAAACAAATCAGTGGAGAAAGAAGCAATTAATGATGTCATGGTTGAGTCAGATGATAAGCTAAGCGTTAAAGAGAATGCTTGCATTTCTAAGCAGGTTGATTCACATAGAAAGCAGGAAACTGAAGATGCAAATTTTTATGATGCTGAACGGTGCAAAAAACCTGGTGGAAAAGTTACAAAGCATGTATCAAGTAAGAAGAGTTCAGGAGTCAATTTTCAGGCAAGTTATCGGTTGCCAACAGAAAAGGTAGGTGAGTTTTCTGTGTATGATTTGGTATGGGGCAAGGTGAGAAGTCATCCATGGTGGCCGGGGCAGATATTTGATCCTTCCGATTCATCTGCGGAGGCACAGAAGCATTTAAAAAAGGACCGCCATTTGGTTGCATATTTTGGTGATAGAACATTTGCCTGGAATGATTCGTCTCAGCTTAAACCCTTTAGGACTCATTTCTCTAATATTGTAAAGCAGTGCAATTCAGAGGTATTTCAGAATGCTGTAGATTGTGCTTTGGATGAAGCCACGAGACGTGCAGAATTTGGGTTGGCATGTTCCTGCATACCTGAAGAGACTCATGACAAGATCAAATTCCAGACTATTGAAAATACTGGCATTCAACAAGAACTAAGTCTCATACGCAGAGTGGATGAATCTTTAAATGTTGGTTCCTTTTCACCCGAGAACCTTTTGGAATACTTGAAAACTCTGTCCCAGTTTCCTACAAGTGACTTTGATCGATTGGAGTTCTCAATTGCTAAGGCTCAGTTGCTTGCTTTCTATCGTTTAAAAGGTTACTCTTGCTTGCCTGAGTTACAATATTGTGGAGGTTTGGATGATGACACCAATGCCTTAGTTAAGGATGCTGATAAAAGTTTGAGTGAAGTTAATAAGCATGCAAGTCACTTGAGTAAAAAAGATGGTCAAACTGGTGTTGGAAAAATGAAGACAACAACAAACAGCTCCTGTCACAAACGCAAGCATAATTTGAAAGATGATATATATCGAGAAAAGAAGAAAAGAAGCTTGTCTGAATCAGCAGGTGAGACTTCATATTCTACACATGGTGATTATCGTTCAGGTGATGCCACTAATAATCTGATTTATCCTTCCTCTTCCAAGAAAAGGAAGACTATTGATCATTGTGCCGGTGTTTCAGGGATAAAAGATCGGAGAAAAACAATTTCCCTTGCCAAAGTTTCTAATACCACAAAGCAATCATTTAAGATTGGTGAACGTATTCTAAGGGTTGCTAATCAGCTTACTGGACCACCGTCTATGTTGAAGTGTTCTGGAGACAGGTCTCAAATGGAAGACGGAGGTGCCAAAGGTTTTTCAAGAAATGGATCTGATGTCTTCTCCTGTAATCCTGAAAAGACTCAGAAGTCAAGCTTGATTGTTCCAGCAGAATATTCATCTCTACATGATTTGTTAGATTTACTTCAGTGGGTAGCCCATGAACCCTTGGGAGATTATAGTTCCTTGAATGTTATAGTGAGCTTCTTCTCTGATTTCAGGAATTCAATAATTGTGGCAAATGATTATGGAAAAGAAAATTCGCCTACAGAGAAAGTTAGTACTAAAAGGAAGAAAAAACCTGTGGGTGGATCACGGGAAAGGACTGACACGGGCATCCAGATAGATTCTGAAAAGCCGCAGTCACAGAAAAGCAGCAGAAGAGACTATCAACATGCCCCAGCTGAGCCAGAAAAACCTATTATAGTTTACACTCGTAGGTCCTATTCCAGGAAACAATTTTCTGAAAACAATCAACTTGCGGTTCCTGAAAAGCCTTCTGGTTCTGTAGATGAAAATTCCCCAGCTGAACTTATTTTGAACTTTGCTGAGCTGGATTCTGTTCCCTCAGAAATTAGACTGAATAAGATTTTTAGGCGATTTGGACCTCTAAATGAATCTGAGACAGAAGTTGATAGAGGGAGCAGCCGGGCTAGAGTGGTTTTTAAGAAGTGTGCCGATGCTGAGATTGCTTTCAGTAGTGCTGAAAAATTCAACATATTTGGATCAGTTCTGGTAAACTACAAGCTTAACCATACTCCAAGTGCATTATTCAAAGCTTCATCTTTTGGCACAACACTGGACCAGGATATGCATCTTGATATCTCCAATTCTGAACTTAATACAGTCTAATTGTTTGGTAAGTAACTTTTTGCTATTACATATGCAATCTTTGGTAATTGATTATTTTGGTAGGTGCACGCATGTCTTATGATGGATGTGATAGTAACTGCATATTGTCCCGATGGACGATGCAGTAGCATCAATTGAGCATAGCTTAAAGATGAGATTATCTTTACTTATATTCCTTCTAGTTTTGATTTGGGACTAATTGAACTATTGCCTTACTAGGTCATACATATTTTAGTACCACAAGAATGTTTTTAAGGAAGCATGTCAGCTGACCAACACTATAGAACAGGGAAGATAAGGAGGAGGAGGTTATTAGACATTTGGTTTTCAATCCTGCCGTTTCAAGCCTAAAGGAAAAGAATTCACACTTTTGTAGCGACAATCTTGAGACTGCTGAAGAAAAATATGGAAGAAAACAAGGGTATTACTTGGGCAAATTTGATAAGTGATTTTAGCTATTGTGATACCAATGCATCCTCTGTTAGCTCTATTTACTTAGACACATCTGTCATTACAAAATGAAAGTTTTCAGTCTGGGAGCAGTAGCATAGAAAACATTAGATAGGTCCTTCTTGACATTCAACTGTATATTGGTTTAAAAATGTTGATTAGTAAACAGTTCTGTTTCTGCGGTTGAGACAGGAATTTGATTTCATTCATCCTTGGTTTAGCTAGTTTGGGGCTTCCTAATTTAAATGTCACTGTAGACTATAGAGTTGAAAATACTTAAACTTAGGTTTTCCTAGGATATTTTCTGTGTTGTGTACTTTGCATCTTTTGTTTGATTTGGCTCAAATTAGACATTTACTTCAAATGTGATTGTTTTGAAACTGACCATCAGATATATTATGGCAAATTTGTCGGATTCTATTGTGAAAGATAGTAGAAGTAGAATCTGGTAAGTGAGATTCAGAATAATTGTTTACATAATATTTTTTGTCCAAAGAAATTATTCACTGAAGTATTTAATTACTACCACTTATCCTTGTTGGGCTAAGAAGCCTACCTGGAGCTTGCTATGCCATTCATCTTGCACCTCAGGGTGCTTCCTAGGAGCTTGCTCATGCCATGCTTGCCAAGAACTGTTTTATGATTGGAAGCTCATGCATCGTACTGGATTACTTCATAACTAAGCTCGAGTATCCTTGCATTGATTCACTCACATCCAGATAATGACTTAGCCGCATGAGTCCAGGAATTAGATCATATGCAAAGACACTGGGTAAGCACATCTTTCAGTACATTATTACTCTGCTAACTGAGTTGTCGAAGTTATTTTGCAGGTTACACCAGTAGATTTCTCCTCACCTCAAAGGGAAGCAAATATAATGAGCCTACCAAAAAATAAATTACATCTGCAATTGTATAGAGTGCTGAAAACATGGCAACATATACATAACTGAATAAAACTACTGAATCAATATATTGCAAAATGGCTGCCAAAGTATCTGAAATGTTATAGCATCCAGTTATCCATTATTTTGTTGTAGGGTGCATTATTCAATTGCTCAGTAAACCTTCGATTCGGTCTTCTGAAGTTACGTGCGGTTTCGTTGAAATTTTTTTAACTATATAACCTTGAATTTTTAATGTTACCAGATTGATCTTGTAAGAATTTGTTGTTACCACATCGTTTTAGATATTTGAGAGATTAATTTAATTAAATTAAAATAATAAAGGGATTAATATTGTAGTAAACTTTTGAGAACTTGGTGAATGTTTGGATTGAAGTTTGCATACAGAGTTTGCAAACACAACTCAAGTCTTGTTTTTACAAGGCAGAGTTTCCAATTAAAATTTTAATGTGAAAACTTGCTTATAAGGGTAATCAAACATATGATAAAATTGAGTTTATTCTTCAAATTTGAAGGGTCTCAAATTGAAAACTAAACAAAGTCTTGACATAAAAAAAAAAAATAATAATAATAATAAAATAAAATAAAATTTGAAGAACTAATAAAGTGAGCAAAACGATAGAAAACTAATATGGTAACTTTGAAGGACTTAATCAAGGTTTAGTGTTATTGCATCTCAGTTTTTCATGCTTTTCCTAGGTCTTTTTCCTGCAGTATATCGAGAGGCATAGCAGTTGATTTAGGAAAACTAAGTAGCATAAGGTTATGAGTTGTGTTCAAAAGAATTTATTATTAAAAGGATAAGAAAATATGAAGTGTGGTGTTTTGGACTGACAATTCTTATGGGACAGGTACTTGAATATAAGTGAGATAATAGTAATGTATTATTGCACACAATTCCATTAACTAAGTGCAAGGGCTACGAGTGTCAATTAGAGGTCTGGGTAAATCGAGTTTCATTATAGTGGATGGATAGGCAAAAAATAAAACAAAATTAATCTATTTAATTTATTAAAAAATTAGTTCATCTATTAATTAGTTTATGAATTAATCCGTTTAGGAATATCATAAATTTTAAAATCATCTTCAATAATTGTAATATTGTCATCCATGAAAACATGGTGACAGAAACATCGAAAAAAAATGGACGTCCATGGAACAAAAAATATTTAATCCATTTTCAATAATTTAATGACACGTTTATGTTTTTATTCTCAAATATTTTTATTCGTTTTAATTCTTGTAATCTCTCAGTAATATATTTATTGCTTAATTTTTTTTTATTGATTATGTATGTGAAGAGACAAAATAGGGTTCTTAAATGATATTGGCAAAGTTACTCATAATTAAATATATTTTTATTAAAAAAAATACATTTTAAATTGACTTTTATAATTTTTATTGTATTTTTTTCATAATAAAAATTAGAAGGAATATTTTTCACCCGAACAAGATGATTAGGGTTATAATGTTAAAAAATAATCAATTAAGATGTAACAAATTACGTATGCGTAAACAGTATAATTTTTGAATTATTAAAATTCAAATTACTAGTTTTCAAATCAATATATAATTTAAACTATTTTTCTTATGGTCAGTTTTTTTTACGAATTTTATTAAAATATTTATAACTACATTTTGCCACTAAAAACATACCTACGGAAGTAGCTAAGAACAATGATAAAACATTCACCCATTTTTTTAATACAACCCACACATAATAAATAAAACTGAAAATTTAGGTGGCATTTATTTTAAGATTTTTTTTTAATATTTTTTTAAGATGTTATTTGAGTGTTATTTATTTTAGTGCATGTACATTTATCTTTTCTGTTTTCATAACTGTAAAACTTCAAAATATATGGTAATAAATCCGGGTTTAGAAAATTAATTTTTAAAATAAAAAAAATAATTTATAAGCATTACTCAAACTTTACATTTTGAGTTTTCTAGAAGCGACCAGGAACAAAATTGTATATTAGCAAGGGAACATTTTTTAAATCATTAAGGAGGTGATATAAGCAAAACTATTTGACCTAAACTAAAAAAATTAACAACTTGAGTGTCGGCAAAATATTATACTCTCTAAAGAAAACTCTTAAAGCTGATGCTTCTGACCATGACAAGCTACAGGAAAATCACATTGCATAACCCCAAACACATTTTTCCTTGAGTTGGTCATGCAGCCATATATGACGTGTTAACAAAAATCTACATTAGTGCCGCCACAAAATTCTGATACTCATGCTTTCTACACGAGAACCTAAGTTTTAAATCACTAAACTTTTGTTTCCACCCATGCCATGCGTACAAGCATCTACACTATTCATGGCCTGGCAGTGGAGGTAAAATCAGATGTTGAGGTTGCACTTGCAAATCCTAACAGATAAAGAAAATGTCAGTCTTAAAAGAGAAGCAGGTAGAACAGATGTCCTCATTGAACAACTGAAAGCAAAGAAATCACACTTCATACACTTGAACAAGTAATTGAATTCCTATGTATGCCTAACCCATCTTAAATGTTAAAAACACAACGATCAACAATACAAGTCACATTTGATCTTCAACGAACGAGGACTGCCAGGATGAAGCATGTAAAAAGAAATAAAAAAAATACTGAGCTATCTATCCTTGCCGTTATGAATTATATTTTGGCTTACACTATAATCCTAGACTTTAGCTGAGGGACAGTATTAAGTATCCAGGTATTTTCCAAGTGATTTCCAATTTAGGAACCATAGGAAACCTGATCAAAATCACCAATGCCTAGTGTCTGGTGAAAGGCTAACTATGTCTTGGCACTATGTTTGAACATGCAACTTTCGAAACGAACCATCTTATCATAACCTTCTTTTGTCACAGATTCCAATGAGCCCATCCCAGATTTTCTTTATAGAAAGGTCTAAAAATTATTATATTTTTCTACATCATTCAACCCTATAACTAACTTGTAGTGCACCACTCTAGGGATTTTTGCTGAGGATGTAGCGAGTAATCATGTGCTTAGAACTTCACTATGATGTAAGATGACGAGAACGGGGATATTAGAAGAGAGATTATATATATATATATATATATATATATATATATGTATATATATATTACAATATACTAACATTAGTAATTGAAGAGGTTCATATTTTGATGGAATAAAATGAGTATAGTCTTTGTATAGTGTAAGAAGACTTAATCCAAACAGGAAGAAGAGTGGATGAAACAAACACCAGACAAAAATTTTATCCAAGGGACGACGAACATTGAAATAATTCTGTTTTATGAAAATTATTCATAGGGTTCTCGACCTGGACCTGGCGTGAAAAGGAAACCAAAACTAAAGAAACCAAACCAGTGAACACAAACTTCTAGTAGTGAACCTCTCAATAGCTAGACAGCTTAATTAGAATACCAATTTGAAAATCAATTAAATATCCTGAGATGTGAAACCTCTCTCCTCCATGAATCTTCAAAGTACATGTGCTTTTCTAAAGCAACAAGTTTCCAGTAAAATTATAACTCAATTTAGACATGTTAAAAGTTCCTTCTAAAGAATATATATATATATATATATATATATATATATATATATGTTTTAAAGCAGCACCTAATCTGTATGACACCGAGTATTCACGCAAGAAAACTAACAATTTCAAATATATTGATCAGATCTAAAACCAAACCCACAAATTTAACATAAAAAATCAAGAATTAATCGAAATGATCTCGGAGCTATGAACAGCTATTGCACAAGAAACAGTGGGAAACTATCAAATTTCCTGAGACTGAAGTTTGCTTGTGAATATCAGTCCTCTCTCCTCTTAAAAGAAATCAGAATCAATACAACAAGGGTAGAGGTTTTGATACACCATACTTCAATATCCGTAACTGATACCGATATTTTTGTATATTTCACCTATAGGTTTCACTGAAGTGTACAAACTTTTTTAAGAAAATCCAATACAACTACATGTAACGCATGACTATGTATAATATATAGAAACAAAAAGAAAATTGTACCTATATGTGCCTTTTTTTTTTTAATTTCCATAATTGAGCTTGTACATGTTTAAAAAAAATTGAGCATTCATGCATTAAAGAGAGACGAAAAAGAAAGAGTAGTACCTGCAAATCAATATAGTTCAGTGAATCCTGTTGAACAAGCTGCCACAAACATTTAACCAACACTAAATAAACAAAATATCACAAGAATAATAATTGTTAAACTAAACAAAACTCCAAGAAGTCTATGCCACCACACCTGAGAACTTTGAGCTGAAGGACCAACTTGATCTGATCTAGTAGATCCATCACCACCTCTAGCAGATCCTTTACTCTCACCCTATGAGAATTTGTGTTGGCAAAGTTAACATTTCCATAGACAAAAATAGTCCAAGAATAAATAACATAATAACACAATTAACCCAAGAGGAGGGGTTAACTAACCTCCGCCTGTGATATTGTACACATCCAAAAATCACCAACCAAATGAAAAGGAAAAAGAAAAAGTTAGTTAATTATAACATCATAAGCAACATTATCAGAAAAACATCATCATTTAAATGAAGGGGATGGACGAGAACGTTACGGATCTTTTCCTTGAAAAGGTTCCCCATGCACATGGCTCATCCATCAAAAAACCAACCCACCCCTCAAGATGGAAAGGGAAATGGAAACTGGGAAGAATAATTCATATTTTTTTATGTATATCAGGATTCTACACTTGCATCAGACAAGGATTTAATCACATGAGTCCAATTGTCTCCTCAAGTTTTAACAAATATATCCCAGTTTCGTATTAAAACCAAAAAAAAAAATGACAGAATTTTTTATATGTTTAAACAAAGAATTTTTTAATATAGAAAGAACAGACAATGCAAATGGATGAGAAATAAGAACCCTCAAAAACTATATCAAAAAAGAATAAAAAAGCAAAGAAAAAAGAAATCACCTCTCTGTACCTTGACAGGTACACCTTAAGCGGGTCTATGTAGTCTTGAAAACCTAAAGTGGCCATTGCCCATAGCAAATCGTCTCCATTAATGGTCTTTCTCTTCTCTCTCAGACATTTCTCACTCGCCCTGCACGGAAATCAGTAACCAAAAACCCTCAGAAACCCCTAATTGCCAACAAAAATTAAAAAACTGAAATATTATATTGAAAAGGAAAAGGAAATCATTCTGAGCTAGAAAGGTTTGATATATATAGTTGACCAAACATTCTCAGAAACCCCCAATTGGCAAGACAAAGATTAAAAAATACTTTATATATAAAAACAAAAACAAAACATTCTGAACTAAAACTTTTATGTAAAGTTGCTAACTAACTCGCTAGTGACGAAGCTGATGAACTCAGAAACACATTCTTGCATGACATCTTTGGAGTCCTTAGCAATCTTGCCATTGGGAGGCAGAGCCTTCTTCATGATGCGGCTGATGTTGGCAATAGGAAGGAAGCGGTCCGGCTCCTTCCCACCACCAGACGACGAACCGTGCGGGCTCTGCTCGCCCGCACTCTCGTGAGGCGGGGTCGTTGGCGCATCCGACATCTCACAAACCCTACAAAACGCAACGATTGAACAGAGAAAAAACCGTCACAACCAAGAACCAAAAATGGAGACTCTTTATGGATGTTCGTTTATAGACATGGATGAACGTGCGAGTGGGAAAGGAGAGGGAATGAATTGATTGGTGATGGAAAGTGGAGGGTGGGTGAGATCCGAAATGTGACATGGGTGGACGATGTTTAACAGAGCGAAGTTAAATTATTACCGGTGTGGGAGTGAGAGAGGAAGGAGGAGAATTGCAAATGATGGTGGTTTTTGTATTTGGCGCGAGAAGGAAAGCGATGATTGGTGGAATGGAGTTACAAAAACAAATTTATGCAGACAATAAAGACACAGAACAGAGAAGATACTGATTTTCACTATTTTTACCTAACTTCAATATCCACCCTTCCTTTCTTCTCTTCAAGATTTTTATATGCCAGTAAATGATATGCCACTATATATAATAAGTAAATATACTAATCTCATAATAAAATTGTTTATTTTCTTAATAATTAATATAAATGACATTGTTGAGTTTTATGTTTAGTAAAAAAAATATTACACTAATAACATATAAAAATTAAACTTATAAAATCTTTAATTTTAATTATATGAACAGTCAAATTAAATGCAAATAAACAGCCATCTAAATAGCATACAATTTAAATAACTTTGAGCTGAGCTAACTCAACAATAACTTTGGATGAAGAAAAGTATAAGTAAGAAAAGGATTGTTTAGGAACGAGTAAAAAGGAAAATTATTTAGATTAAATGAAAAATGAAATAAAATATTTTTATTATTTTAATATTATTTTAAAATTTATTTACAATATTATAATAAATATAATATAATATATTTTTCATGTAATTAATTATATAACATAAACATATTTATTATATAATTGATTAGCGTAAATATGATAAAATATTTATGATATAAAATAATAAAACATCTATTTAAATAATTAATTATTATGTTAAATATATAATTAATTATGTAAGTTTTATTTTTATAAAAAATTATATGTATTATTTAAATAAATAAAAAAAAGTGTATTTTTCATTTTTAACAGTAGAAGAGAAATAAAGAATGTCAAGGTCTTTTTTTTCCTTTTTATAAACAAATTAGTCTTACTTTAAGGAATCAATTATTTATTTATATTTTTTTTAAAGAAAAATTTTGATTTGTATTTTTTTATTTATGAAAATCTTTCTTTTTATTTATTATTTATAAAAAAAATATAAAATTAAAAATATTATGTAAAATTAATAAATATTTATATCATTTAAAACACAAAATATATCATTGAATATAAGAATCATTAAATTATAAAAAATAAATTATAAGAATTAAATATAATTTCTAATTTTAATTTTTAAAGTAAAAGTTATTCTTATAAATATTTTTTTTTATTATTTTTTAACACAGATTAATTATTTGATATAAATATTAATCCTACAATAAAAAATAATTTTATGATTTTTATATTATACAAATATAAATATTTTCTTTAATATTTTATTTTTATTATGTAGTAATTTTTATATAATTATTTTATATAAACTTATTATAAAATAAGATTGTTCTAAAGTATTTAACATATTTTTAGTAAACATCCTTTTATGTGAATTATGTACTAAGTTAAAATTGTGGTAATAATACTTTATTTATATTGAAAAATAGATTTGAAAGAGTGAAAAATAAAAAAATAAAAAATAAAAAATAAAAAATAATTTTGTTTCAATAAATAAAATAGAATAAAAATAAGTAAAAATCAAATATTTTATTATTATTAATAATTGTATTTTATTTTTAATCATTTAATATTATTATTATAAAAAAAAAATTCATTATGAGTGACTCATAATTCAATATTTATTAAGTTTTTTTAGCAACACTTATGTAATTTTATCTTTTATAATTTTCTTTCTCCTCTTTCCTCATAAATACACATACACGTATATTACTGTGTTACATTTTTATTCTTCGTTAACTTTTCCATCTTCATAAATAGGTAAACCTTAAAAACAAACACGCCCTAAAAGTTCCAGATTTATTATGTGTCAAATTAAAAAAATAGAAAAAAATTCACCGAAGAATGCAGTTTAATATATTTTTTCTTTATTTATCACCTATTTTTACTATATTAAATAAATATTGAAAATTTTCTCTTTATTTATCTTTTATTATTATTTTTTTTTTAAAACTAAACACTACATAGAACTTTCTGAAGTTCTTTTAGGCAGGTTATCAGACTATTTTTTCCTCTCAAAAACATAAGCACTTATTTATTTATTTAGGAATAATTTTTATTCGCAAAAAATATTAATACAAAGGACTAATATAAAATGACATTAAATTAGAAAAGAACTATTAAAATATAAAAAATTATATTGGTGATACTTTTCATTATCCGAACCTTATACATTCTTTTAATTTATCATTTAATCTAGTTTAAATAATTTTAAAAATTATTTTATATTTTTGATAAATTTATAAAGTTGTTTTTCAACTCTTTTAAGTCTTACCATATAAATTTATTAAGATTCAAAATTACAAAATATGAATAATATTTTTGAATTATAACATTCCTACATGAAATTTTTAATCATGTAAGATTTTTTTTATGTAGAAATAGGATTTGAAAATCCCAATCCAATTAACCCTTTTAGGATACTTTTTCCTTTTTAAAAATAAATAAATTAAAATTTTGTTTTTTTTGGAGGGAGGGAAAAGCAAAGAAAACACATTCAAAAGAAGGAGAAAGAGACCATAGTCATTCGTCGACCATCAGAAAACTCTCAATAACGGCGCTTGACGTTGTTGTGGACGTCCCACTGAAATGACAGAGCAACAAAGTGGCCGAATCAGCGCTTATTTCAGTGCTTCAAAGCCCGTTCCTTCTCGAAAAAGACCTTCTGATTCCTCTCCGCTTCACCCTCACCGGTAACCCTCTTTCTCTACTCCTCCCCAATTTTTCAATTTCTCGAATGCGAAATTTCCTTTTAACTGGCTTTTTGAAGATCGAATGCAAGAAAAACAATGTCAATGTATTTTCAAACGCCTAGGCGTGAATTAATTTCGTTATTCGAAGCTTCATAATCTGTTGCTGTTTGTAGAATAAAAAATACTGGTGATGTTGGTTCGGATTCTGTTGCGAAGAGAGTTCCTCTTGCGGAGGTCCCGCCGAACAGGTTGAATGCGATTGGGAATTACCATGTTTCGTCGTCTGAGGCGATTCACAGCAGTTTCAATGCAAGGTCTGTGTCTGTTTCTGCACTTGGTTCCGCGAATGAGAATTTGTGTCAATCTCTTTTTGAAACTCCAAGGAGAGAACGTGAAGGCTCTAAACCAAAAGAGGTGGATTATTTTGCGGCAAGTGGCCTTCTTGATGACGATTTTGATGACTCTATTTTGGAGCAGATTGACATTTTGGTTGAGCAGAAATCTGCAGAGAAAGCAGCAGAGCAGCAATTAGATCGTAGATGTGACGAGAAAGTTTTGAGAGAGAGCAATATAGCTGGTGAGGTTAGTCTAAGTTCAGGATGTAATACTGTTTCTGTGGGTTTAGGAAATGATTACCTGCTTAGCTCTGGGGTTGAGCTGCTTACAAAAGAAGAGGAACTGGATACAAGCTCGCTAGGTTTACTGAATAGCAATAGCAATAGCAGCATGCCTGAGGAATATTTGAAATACTTGCAGTCCCTAAATGACAGGCAAAGAGAAGCAGCTTGCACTGATATTTCAACCCCTTTAATGATTGTAGCTGGTCCAGGAAGTGGAAAGGTCTTCTTCTACTTTAGAGCCCTTTTTGGTCCATATTGGATGTTAACATTTTTCTTTTCGCTTTGAGATTTTGATTTTCAAATTGAAGCTGATTTGTTTTTTTTTTTTTTTTTTTATATATAGACGTCTACCATGGTAGGGCGTGTATTGATGCTGCTCAATGAGGTGATGCAAAATAATTGTTCCGAAGAGATATATGCTTTTCACTTACCTTTGATCCCTGTCCATCTTTTTCCACTTTTATGTATCAAGTGTTTTTACCTTGGTAAATTTTGTTGCTCAATTGTTTGTAATTTCTATTTTCCGCTAAATATGAGTAGGGCATTAGTCCATCAAACATTCTGGCTATGACATTTACAACAGCAGCTGCTTCTGAAATGAGAGAACGTATAGGAGCTATAGCTGGGAAGAAAACAGCTAAAGAACTTACTATCAGTACTTTTCATTCATTTTGCTTGCAACTTTGTCGTTCACATGGAGAAAAGTATGTTGCTCTGAATTTGATTCATATTTTCACTTTAAGTTATTCTTAATATGCTGCTTATAAGATATAACTTTTTTCCTCTGTCTTCTTTTTAGATACTAAAGTCGAAGTTAATTTCCATTTATTTAAATGCTAGTTGTGGCATTTATCATAATTCACAATCCATCAATCAATTCATAAACCGATAATCCATTTGCTTGATTAGTGTTGAATATATTTTGTTGATTTGTTTCCATGAATAAGTTAACATGCCGAGATTAAGTTAGCAGAGAAAAACAGTTAGTTTAAGGACATTTCATATATTTAAATTTGAAAGATGATAACTTCAACTTTTTACATTCTAGCAATGAAAATTTTGGAACATATAATTCAAATGAACTAGCTTTAGGGAAAAAGTGCTACTTTAGCTGCAATATTTGTAAGTTGAGTTGCAAGAATGAAAATTTCGTCACCAGATTCATTCTAAATTGTATTTCTTAGGACATATTTCTTGACTAGTACAGTACATGCTTTCCTTGATTATGCTAGGAATAATAGATTTGACACTGTAATAATGCTAAACTGTTCAGATTTCATTCTTTCAAATGCATGAGATAAAAATAGTCTACAGAGCTTCATCTGTTTTCTTTAACTTGCAATAAGAAGCCTAGATTACTCATATTATTTGACAAATGAACCCGCACATTATGATTTGAAGATGGAGGAAAGAGGGAATAAAGGACTAGAAGGACATGGATCCGTGATTGTGTTATTTAAGTTGCATAAGCGTGCTGCTTCTTACCTGACCGGAGTGCTTTAAGGTAGCACTGCCAAGTTGAAAACATAAAGGCCATTAAATGTGCACGTATTGCATAGATGTGCAGAAAAAGTTTGCATAGGCTGGCTATCTATGCATCTGTGCACATGACCAAGCTCCAAACTTTTGTCCACTGCGCATGAGAGACCTTAGAAATTATTCCTCTAATAATCCTACTTGAGCTTTTTTGCTGCAATTTACTTAAATTTTTGGCTCCTTTATTATCATTGTTCCAACTGCTATGTCCAATTCATTCCTGTGCTATAAAACAAGGAAAATGGTATGAAGCAACCAATAAGATAAAATTTCGTTAAATTTCTGACAAATAAATTGACAGAATGGTTGTTTATCAATCATCAAGCTTGGGGGACTTGTTAATGACAAAGAAATTTCATGGAAGTAACAATGAGATATCATCTAAAATAGAAAAAGAGAAATGAAACAAATAATCTTTTCAACAAGGCGACAAAGTTTTGTCAACTTTGTCTTAATGTCATAAATTGAAACTCCCATGAAACAATCATGAACATTGGGCCTACCTTGTAGCTTATAGCTGGGCAAAGAGACATGCTTAAAGATATGGACAATCCTTTCCAACCAAATATACAATATAATTGCATTAATTGCCCCGAAAATTTGATTTGAATAGTGGATGCTCACTACGGGATGCCGCTTAGAGCCTTGGAGGAAATTTTTTTGGGGAAAGGAGACAAAGATATTTAAGAACTCTATTTAAGATAAACTAAGCACTCACTAAAAATGGTATATCACATTTTGTTTTAAAGCCATATTGCCAAGTACTTGACCAAAGTGCATGCATTTATTATATGACTGGATCTGCATGAGCTATCTGTTGTATCTGTAAGCTTATATGACCACAGTGTATGCATTATTATAGAATTGTTCCTGAATAAAATTCGAATATTGTTGCAGGTTAGGTCGTACATCTGAATTCTTTATATATGGACAGGGGCAGCAGCGAAATGCAATTATTGAGGCCGTCAGATTGTTAGAAAATGAGAAGAGTGGAAATAAAGATGGTGCAGTATTAATGGGTGATTTGCCCGATAGTCTAAAGAATCCTAAACAGTTCAAGGATAAGGCAAAGAAATGGCAAAAGTTTGTGACTCAGGTACTTGGTTTATGTAAAGAGTCAGTCATTTTAAACCTCCGTTTGAAATGCTTTTGCGAAAGCTACATTAATCTCTCTCTCACTCTCAATTCTGATGTAAAATTATAGTCGTACTCGTTATATATATCAAAAATCAAATTGTAAGTTTACAAAAATGTCCTGTTTATTGTAGAAGTTGATGTTTTTTATTAGAAGTATCTTGAAATTAATGTATGCCTAAGGTATAAAGCTCTGTTATCTAGAAATTAAAGTGAAAATCACTGCTGTCATTTGTAATTAAAACTTTTCTAGTGTAACATTGTGTGATGTTTCATTGTGGGTTAGATACAATTTCATCATACTCTCTAATTCTAAGTTGGTATTGGAGCGGGTTTTGACGTGTCTCGCGCTGCTCATAAACTGGTAATACGTATCTATTCACTGCTCAACAATGCCTCAATGCATTTTTTGTGTGAAGGATATTCTCAATTAACAAATAAAAAGAAAGAATAAATTGCAAACTTGAATTTTGAAGAGGAACTTTGTTAGAATATTGAATGACATGCGTTTCATCTATCATATGTTAAAGGTATTTAGCCTTTTTAGGAATTAATGTCTAGGAAAGAGCTCTCACTCCCTTGTCCTTGATGTTTGTATTATGAAATGTATGTATGTATGTGAAGTATAGAGTCATTCCACTTAAGCTATTCCATTCATCTGGCTTGAAGGGGGTGTGTCTGGTTTCATGTAGACTAGATATGACTTAATTTTATCTTATAAAAGTCCTCGTTGTACAAGTTGATTAAGTGGGATTGAGTTAGGTTCTAAGAAACATTTGTAAACATTTCGTCATGTTTCTTTGACTAGTGATGCATAATCTGAGAAGTATTTGTAATTAAATATTTAATTCTATTTTGTGGCTGTAAAAAGGTATCTTCTTGGCAAAATCGGTTATCATGCAGAAAATTACTCAAACTATAACTTCACCAGTTTTATATTTCTACTATTTTCTTAATGTGAGTCATGTGACTTGTATGATTGTATCTACGAGGACTCTGGGAGACATCTACATATGTTCAAAAAATTCTTTGTAATCCAAACTTTGATAGTTCTTCAGTCTTCACGAGACAATTGGTTGTTCATCTTGTTAGCGACTGGAAAGTTGAGTTGTTTGCTTCTGAATAATTAATCAGGAATTTTATATAGTAAAATTATGCATTTCTTTGTGGCTAAATTAATCTTTGTCACTTAAATTGCTTGACAAGAATCTTTCAGTTCTTACTTTTATTTTCTTCTGCTTAATAAGTAAAATTTAATCCTGTGATATGCAATAACTTTACACTATTTCAGGCCAAAGCTTCGGGAAGAACTTCTGCAGAGTATCGTGCAATGGGGAATGAAATCGGAGTAAGCTGATAAATAAAAGGCTTTTTCCACATTCATGCACGCATGAACACCAACAACTTGTTCTGCTTTTCACTCTTCTGATGCTTCTTTTTTTTCTGGACTGTAATCAGGCAGAAATTCTTGAGAATTACAACAACATATTAAAATCTTGTAATGCTCTGGATTATCATGACTTGATCAGCTGTTCTGTGATGCTACTCAGCGATTTTCCTGAAGGTAAGAATTTCATATTCATAAATATACCATTAATTAAAATCTTTCACTTGTTACAGTTAGTTGGACTAACTTGTGTTTGTTTAAACTATGAATAAGTTTTCAAGGAATGTCAGGATTCATGGAAAGCTATTGTTATAGATGAATTTCAAGATACTAGTGCCATGCAATACAAGTTTCTAAAGATACTAGCATCTCATCATAAAATAACAATTGTTGGTGATGACGACCAGGCATGAATATTTGTATTGTTTTGTTTCTCTCTGTGCACTTAAAAGATCACCTTTTTAACCATTGGTCTAATGCTTATTTTTTTTACAGTCTATTTACAGTTTCAACGGAGCTGATATTTCTGGATTTATGTCCTTTCGCAATGATTTTCCAAACTACAAAGAGGTTTCCCTTGTTCTTGACTGATGATGTTTTTATGCTAGATACTTGACTTTGATTCCCTCTGGTCACAAATATAAACAAAAAAAATCACTTGTGTGTAGGTGTCAACTATAAGCAAATCTCAACTAATTTTACCTTATTTAATGACTCCATTTCCAAATATCCTTCATTTAATTTAGGTTTTATTTTAAGTGATTTTTTCATTCTTGAATGATATCAAATTCCGAGAAAGGGTAGTTTAGAAAGAGAAAATGTTATTTTGTAAATGAGATTGGTGCAATTAAATAATGCTTACTAACTTCTTAATTAGTGTGGGTTAGTTTTTCTTTTTATTTTATTTGAGGCCAAAGAGAGTAGTTGGTTATGCTATACCTATATACATTTATAATCTGATAGAAGAATGCATACATTATTTTCCTTATTAAATGTCTTCGTTGGATACTTGCATAACCTTTTCGGTGCAGATTAGGCTTAACAAAAACTATCGGTCCACACGTTGCATTGTTGAGGCTGCATCTTCTCTTATTCAAAATAATTCCAAGCGATGTCAGCTGAAGAATGTTCTTACTGATAACTCTTCTGGTTCCAAGGTTACATCTTGCTGCGTGCTGTTTTGGAAAGTATCTTTAATTGTGATTTTCCTATTTATATATCTAAGATTTATCTGTTAGTTATGTGCAGATAGTTATGAAGGAGTGTCACAATGAGGATGCACAATGCGCATTTGTTGTTGACAAAATCTTGGAAATTTCATCAAATCACTCAGCAGCTAACTGTTGTTATGGCAAAATTGCAATTCTGTACCGTAGGCAGGTGATGTTTCTTGCTATTGTAACTATGTACAAAAGCAATTACCCTATTTCTGACCGAATGATTTTTCCTAATGCCTTTCTTCCTGTTTCAGGTATCAGGGAAAGCGTTCCAAATGGCTTTCCGTGATAGGAAAATACCATTTAACACTCATGGTGTGGCTTTTTACAGAAAAAAGGTAATTTATTTTCCAATAAGATGAAAATGTGTTTATATAGAACAAGTTATAATTGACTATTGTTAAAAATATTAAAACTTATTGGCCTCCGGTAATACCCAAAATTTTCGTATCAAGTTGGTCTTAACTACTTTATGGTCAATGTAGGCATTTGGATTTTATTTCCTAGAGAAGAATGATATATAAATGCTGTCTCATAGGTACACACGTGCTTTATTTATAATGACATATTAGTGTAAATACAAAGGAAGTCAGGCATAATATGTCAGTTGGATTGTTGATGGGATGTAATGTCTTATTTTCTCAGGCATAATAATATCATTTTCTTTTTTTTTTAGTTCTGTTTAGTTTCTTGTTGATGGTTTTTGTTTAGTCCCCCCCTCTTGTATTTGTTTCTATTTTTTTTATAGTATCTTAGGAATGCTGCAAATGATTGATACTGGCTGTGGTGCTAACCTAATTATGATTATAGTTAGTATAGTGATGCATTAACATTCTTACTTTTGATTAAAAAGGAAAGGAAGTCAGTCATAAATATTCTGCATTCTGGTCAAGAGCTCGAATATGGTGAACCATGCGATATTTGTTTAATTGATTTGGGTCAAGTTCCATATGTTTTGTTTTGGCAAGAAGAGGCCTGATTCCCAGTCAGCATCTGAAAAGGCAGGCAGAGAGAAAGGTGGAGACCCATGTTTAAAATTCTTCAGAAACTGAGTCACCACACTCTTGACAAAAGTGATCTCCGGTCTAGTGATAGTATTATACTTAAGTTTTCCTACCAGGCATCAATATGTTCCTGGTTTCTTCCAATGGCTTCCCCTGACTTAAAGAAGCTTGACATTAGGATTCATAAGTTTCACAAGGTTGAGAATCAAACATACTGACTCCTAAAACATGTCCACTATATACTTATGCTGTAATTATTCTATGCTGTACAATCTCCTTCTCTAACTTCTTATTTCTTGCTCTTGTCACTCTCTCTTGAGGAATCTTCATCTCTTGTTATTCCTTTGTCTTCAAATGCTTGATGCTTTTCTAAAGTCCTCATCATTTGTCATGCTAAATTGTAGATGGGTGGAAAATGGAACACCCAAACTAGGCCAAATGGACTGTTTTAAACTATAGAGAGAACAACTCATCCAACTAACAAGATGACTGTCATTGATGGTAGTGAAGCTGGGAGTTTGGTCTGTATAACTTCCTTTTGTAATACATCATGTTAGATAGCATTATTTTATGTCCACTTAATGAATAGGAAAATAATGAATGTAGTTATAGAAACGGTGAAAAATTTGGGATCAATAATGTCAATTACATAAAACTGATACATTTATTCTAAGTGTAAATTGTTAACAGCTGACAACTAATTTCTGAAGACATAACTGTCATGGTTAATTTAGCTGGTATAATGCATAACTGTTAACACTCAAGTTATAGCATATATGTCCATCATATCCAGGTTGTTACAAATATCTGTAACCATTTTTCCAACTAGAGCTGTATTTTTCCCAAGACACATGTAACCTCCAAAGACAAAATAATCAGTCACATGTCTCCTATCAACAGAAACTTTTCCTAATCTGAATCAACAAAACCCTAAACTCTATAGTGGACAATGTTCTCGTATTGAATCCCATGCCCAGGTTTTCCTTGAGATACTTCCAGGATGTGAACATGAACTGGCTATTTATACTCCCTAAGACTCCCCTCTGTCAAGCTAATCTAGTGCATATCTGTCATGCATCAAGCTTCTTAAATGTGTAAGGTATCCCCAAGGCTCAACAAGATTTGTTTAAGATATCTTCTAGACTAGTTTATCATTAAAGTTCACAAGCTGTTGAAAGTTTTATGTTATAATCTTATAACTATTGGACTTGCGAATGATTGTATTTTTATCTTTGCGTGTATGCATTAATTTGTTTACTTATGCCTTCTTATAATAGGTAGTCAGAACTATCATTGCCATGCTTCGAACAACACTGCCTGGTTGTGATGATGGATCATATAGTCGTGTCTTCAAGGCTTTATTGCCTTTGGAGAAAGATAAAAAAAAGAGGGTACAGATTTTATAAAGATTGTCTGTTTTAACCTTCATAACAGATGGACCATCCAGCCATGGTGGCTTCGTATATTTTCTTTAGTTTTCATATATTGTTTCGGCCTAAATGCTTCTGAATAGTGTTTCTATTGCAGATAATTGACCATATCAACAAAATATCAACAATTAGAAGATGTAGTTTCTTGTCAGCTGCCACTGACATCTTTAGTGCAAAGATTTCTGGTACCTTTAAAAGGTTTTTGTAAAAGATTCTCCCCTAAAGTTTTATCATGCTATATTAATTATTTGAAAAAAAGAATTACTTTGTTCTATTGCTTTGTCAGAGTGTGCACGATACATCTTATTTTCTTAAAATTTGCGTTTCTTTTAATAAGTAAAGTAGTTCTTTTATTCATCCCAAAATGTGAATAGTAGAAAAAGTAATCTACTTATCCACGTTTTAATTGAATGACAGTGGCTTGATGTTGAAACTACAATGATTTGCCCTATACATAGGGCTTCCCCTGGAATATTGATTATTATGAATATAATCTTTTGTGAGCAATATTTCTTTTCAATTCAGGGTTTTTTTTATTATTATTTAGGGCATATTTCTTGCTTTTATGGTTGTCCCTTTAACTTCAATGAATTTCGTACTTGCAGCGCATAATTCATATGATGATAATTACCTAAGCTAATATCTTTTGTGCTTTAAAACTAGTTCATAGACATGCTTTTTCTGTATTATTCTGTTGTATAATGTGTTCGACATCATGACATTCATAGCTGTTATTGATAACAGAAGTGAGCTTACACATGGAAGGAAGGTTTTAATGACTCTAGAGATGTTATCAAAACTTATTCAGAGGGTAAACTCATTCTGAAAACCTCAATCACTAATCTAGTTTATGTTTGCAATAAATTATTGAAGCAATCTCTGTTGGTGGATTGAAAGAAAATATATCTTGGTGATATTTAATCGTTCTATCTTAGGCATGTATGAGAAACATTGAATGAGAGGAGTGTTTAATGCAGTGGACAAACGCACAGACACAAGTATTGAGCATCTGCATCTGGTCATGCATAAACAGTTTGTATTAACAAATTTCATTAATGATTGTTAGAGATTTTAGGTTATGATACTGCAAGTACTGCAATCCTGTGCAGGGTATTGTAACCTGTTCTGGTTAGTTAATTATCAGTTACTGACAGTTGGGCTGTCAGTTACAGTTAGACTTTGTTGTAGTTAGGATTTTTTTTTGTATTGTCCATCTCTGTACAGAGCGGTATACCTTGTATCAGATTCAGTTTTAATTACTTTAGAGAATATTTTGTTTCAGAAATTTAGGTAGTGTTTACTTTGAACATTTTCTGTTTTTATTTTCAAAGAAAACCGAACATGAAGCTGAAAATATGTTTGATAGAATATTAGAAAACATTTTTAGAAGAAAATGATTTGAAAAATAAGCTGAAATTTAAAAATTCTTAGAAAGTGGATTTTAAGCCTAATATAGTCTTACATAACCAGTTTTAAGGTGAGATGTACACCCACTTATATACTAAAATTTGGTCATATCTCTAATTGATGGTGGGATTTTCAGCATTATTGGGCTTGGTAAATAGATAAGATGGTGAGTACCTTTTTTTAATGGATCTAGGATATGTTCTAATACTATATTAGAAAGTGGATTTTAAGTCTAGCTTAATCTCATAAAACTGGTTTGTAAGTTGAGGATTATACCCATTTGGAATTTTACAAGGACACAAAACACATTTTTCCCTTTTTTTTTTATAAAGCTCTATGGTATCTATTATTCCATATTGCTAATTTACTAGGTTGCTGTAGCACCTTTATTTTTCTTGTAGTTGTTTTTCTTTTGAACTTTGTAAGAGAGGGATGCTTTATCACCATGTTTATTTCTCTCCTCTTCCTAAATAATAATTTACTCGAGGCTATATTTATATTGATTTGTGACAGGAGAAATCAATCTCAGCTATCATAACTTCTGTGGCAAACATGATACCCGAGGTTTGTCTTGCATCTTACATGGAGCCTTTTGTCTAATATCTTAGTAGTGCATGGGTTATTGCATATTCTTAAAGTGGTACAATCAATTTGCTTAACTGACTAGTAGCTGTTGTTTGAACGGATTTTTGTTTATTTTTAACTATATAGTTATATTTGATAGCTCTATCTCCATGAAACATTCTTGTGTGTACGTGTCAATCATATGGTTGTATTAGTGCATAACCTAGCATTTTGTAAAGATTTCTAGCATCTTTTGTTGTTAGATAAATCTGAAGATACATTAATTCAATTTTGGCAAAATTCTAATGGATTTGAGAATAAGCACATAGCTCTTTCATCAAAATATTTCTTACAAATACATTGTCATCATCTTCAATATCGATTTAATTATTATTCCATGAATTATGAATTTCAGAAATACCTTCTTGAGCAACGTGCAATAACTGATGTTGATGGAGGGACATTCCTGAATGAAGACTACGATATCAGATCTGTAAGTTTTTTATGCAAGAGGAAATTTAGGTTACCATTAGAGATTGTTTTATGTTAGAAAAAAAATTGGTTCTTGTGTTAGTAATGTATACGCTGAAAACTTCAACAAAAGTTTTTAATTCATAGTAATTATAGTGTATGCATTTGCTTTTTTACCTATAATTCTAGTTGGACTATTGCATTACACTCTTGTTCTACATATTACACATGTGCCCTTTTATTACCTGTAATAATTTTAGGTCTACTCACAATCTCAAAAGCAAGGCCTCACTCTTAGATCCTCTTCTCCCTCTTACACATGGTTTTAGTTATTGGGGTAGAAGCTTACAGTTTTTCATTTTTTTGCTCTCACTAAGGTATATGTTAAATGAGAGAAAACTAAAGACAAGAATAAGCTGAAATCATGTGTCTAAATACACAATGGATTTGGGTATATATATACACCTTTTACATTAATTATACATAAACAAAATATATTCTATTTCTTCTAGATAAAAGATTACATGCTTGAAAACACAAATAAATATGAAATACATATTTTTTGTTTTCAACCCTCCCTCTCAGGCTACAACATATAAATCATATGCACCAAACTTGTTACATATGTTGCCAATTCTCAGACCCTTTAAGAACTTGGTGTAGACATTTGTAAATTGGTACTAGAGTTGACAAAGCTTGTGGCAATATCTCTTGACTTTATCATCTTCCTAATGAATTTACAATGAACCTTAATATGCTTGGTACTCTTATGAAAGACTGCATTAGAGATCAAATGTCATTTGTGTAGTCTCTTCAAACTTGAGAGATCTTTGAGAAGTTGTTTCAATCACATGAGTTCAAAAGTTACTGAAGTCGTGTATGTCTTGCTTCAACATGTGATCTTGCTACACTATTTTCTTTCTTACTTTTCCAAGATACCAAGTTTCCACCATCAACACACAATACCCATCAATTGTTCGCCTATCACTTGGTGAACTAACCCAAACTACATTTGAGCATGTCCCCTTTCTTCATAAATGAGGACTTGTGTTGGAGCACACTTAATGCCCTTAAATATCTGAATTACTGCAGCCTAATGGTCCTGGAAGGGAAAGTTCAAAAATTGGCTTGCCGCACTCATTGCAAAGGCAATATAAGGACAAATAATTGTGATATGGTTCAGATTTCCAACCAACCTATTATATATTCCCATGATTAGATAAGGGATCCATTGAAGTTAAAATATTGAAGAACTCTTACCCTTCATGATCAAAGAGAAAAAGCTGGAAAACTTACCAAGTTCATTGGGAGCCAAAAAGGCGACCTTTATCCTCTCATGGAAGACAATTGGGAATTCTAGAGGCAATTTTGCAGCAAGAAGTACTAGAATATCGGTGCTGATGAGAAAGTCACACCATCTGAACAGTCTTGCATGTGAACATGGGGAGTCACATCTCCTGGTTTGTCCACTTGGCCTGTAGGCAGCAGTAGAGGCAACGTTTGATACCAAGTTAAAGGAAAAGGAACTTTGATATATTTAGTATATTTTAATGCAAGCTCTAATTTCCCTTTTACAGGGTAAACAACTAAGCCTAAAAGGGAAATTTGAAAACAATATAAAAAAAGTTTATCAAGATACAAATATTTTTTTTTATCCTAAAATATCTAGGATATTTGCCATAATATTTGCATACATGGATAGACATTTCTCCGAACATAAATGTGGGTTGTACTTATTCTACCACAACGATCCTTTTGAAAGTTAAAGCTCACTTTGAAAAAAATTGTCTGCAAACTGCAATATATGCTGGTGGCATAAAATTTTGAAGGAACAAAATTTTCTGAATTTTATAACTTTAAATATAACTTCGTATTCTTTTTTCATGTTAAATTCATTTTGACCCAGACCTTGCTCATCCATGGTTTGGATTACACCTTTCTTCAGGTTCTTCAGTACCTGTTAGACGACGTCTCTGAGTTTCTATCTACTAAATTAGTTGAGGTGAAAGGGGAAAGGGAAATATCAGAAGACAAGGGCTGCATTTTTGTTTTGAAAGCATTCATTGATTATTTATTTGAGCGTGAGAGAGAAAATTTCCGTGCTCGGAGGAGGGACAATGAAAACTCTGTGACACTGACTACCATTCATCAGGTACCCATCTCACTTGATTAATTGAGTTTAGCTCAACGATAATGAAGGTTCTATTTATTTTTTAACTGCAGGCAAAAGGTTTAGAGTGGGATGTTGTCTTCATAGTTAAGGTATGTGATTGCTCTTTGACAAGCACTTAAGCAAGTAGAGGAATATGTGATTTCTTATGTTTCTCAGAAATAGATGATCAGATTTTTATCCCCCATTTTTCATATTATTTTACACCTCAATAAACTGCAACATGACCATACAGCTGCTTATTGGAAGTCAGTGAGGCAGCATAATCCGTTAAAAAGGCGTAATAAAAAGACTTTTTTTTTTCCCTTTCAGAAATTAATTGAAGATTAAGTTACAACAATTATCAAATTGTTGCGGTTTTTGTACTAGAGGAACACATCTTTGTTGTCAACTGAATCTTATATGCGATTACCTTATTCATGGATAGTAATTTCTTTCTTCGTTTGACATATTCTTTTATTGTTATTTGAAAAAGTTCAAGTTATTTTTTACTTGTTATCCTTTAACAATTTATTGACTGACATTTGAACCTCGTTATCTGCAACATGGCCTCGCAACTGCTCATTCAAAGACACTAACTGATATTAAATTATTAATTATTGTGTCGCAAAGTTAACTAGGTTTCTTGTGAATTAGTTTTTAATAAAGCCCAATGGTGTTGTATGGTTAATGTTTTAAAGTTAACCAAGTGTCATAGTTTTGAAGATTGAAGAGGAGTTTATCTTTATTGTGCTTTGATTTTTGTTGTTTGACTACGTTGTATAGGGGTCATAGTTCCTAGGTTTGTTCAACAAGTTATTACAAACAGTTATGAATTACCTATCTTTGTTTTTTGGTTGTTTTCCTTCACTGATATTTTGTTGTATCAAATAGGCAAATGACTCTGAAATCCCTCTATTACATGATTTTAAGGGTACTGTAAAGGACACTGCAGCCTTGGTTGAGGTACATTGTTATTTTTTTTGTCGGATGCATTATTCATATATGTTCTTTTGTCTTCAACTGGACTATTTTAAATTATGATTCTAATTATTTTGTCTTTCCTAGGAAGAAAGACGCTTATTATATGTTGCAATGACTCGTTCTCGGCAGAAGCTTTTTATTCTTCATGTTTTGATGGACTCAAATTGGCAGGTTTTTCTAGCATAATTTTAAACTTAACTTTTTAATTGTCGGTTTTTGCTAACTCTCTGCCTTTCTAGATGCTTCAACCTTCAAGATTTTTGAAAGAAATCCCTCGTCATCTTATAGAAGTTCAGGTATGTCTTCTTGCCTTTTTTATAAATTATTTTGACTATCAAACTATAGTACAACAGTTGTTTTGAAATACTTACCCTTTCTGTTGTCATGATTCACTCTAAAACCATGCCAGCTCAATGGTTAACAGTAACTCAATTGACCTTTAGCATGACAAGCCTACGGATCACATTGAACTAGGAATACATTGTCTAACAAATGAAAAAAGAAGTTAATGAAAATTTGACAGTTTTCTCAGTATCTCCAACATCTAAGGATAACAAAAACCTGTTAATCACTTACTGGAGGTACATCAAACAAGGTCTCGTCATTTAAATATTTAAATATAATTAATAAAAGGGTGAGTTCTCAAACAATGGTATTCAACCATATTACATCAAGCCCAGTGAACAGCATGTAATGCAAGAATTAACCACTCCTGTCCTTATAACTGCGTTATACTAAATTTGAACCATAATACTGGCCACCACTCAAAATGGAGCCTAACAAAAAGTGAAACTTTGGGATCTCTCTCCTTGAGCTAGCTTTCAAGATGTTCTCTGTTTTTTTTTATTACATATCCTGAGAGAAGAAGAAACAAAGAGTTCACATATTTCCTGAACATTTATACAAACAAAATAGATGACAGAGCAGAAAAACTGGCATAATGGAAAGGAGATAAATTCTGGCAGCTCAATAAAATATAGATAGGATCATAGGATGAGATTGAAAATTCTTAGATTTCATCTTGAAACCAATTGACATTAAACAAAGTTGTCCCCTCCACATATGCTTGCCAAAGTAGGCAAGCCTACTAAATAAGCAATTTACCAAAATAAACTATAATCTTTGATATCATGTTATATTTGATCTTAAAGTATATTAGTGGTCTCACATTGACTAGAGGTATGATCAAATTATAATTATAATTATAATTATAATATATATACATAACTGAGGTGTAAACTCATTTTACAAGTTGGTTTATAAGGTTGAGTTAGACACCTCTCCTAGTTTCCAATATGGTATCAGAGTCTTAGTGAGGTTTGTATGGCCTATTGTACCACCCACCCTCAAATATCTAGTCTCATACTTGAGATGTCTATTCCTCAACATAAGTGGGTGTGTTGGTTTAAACAACTACAATTTCAACACTCAAGAATTCCTCGGCATGAGAGAGTGCGTTAGTGATCACACATCTACTAGAGATATGGTTAAATTATAATATATAAATGAGGTGTAAACCTCACCTTATAATCCATTTATAAGGTTGAGTTAGATATCTCTCAATTTTTAATAAGTGATACAATAAGAATTGAGGTAGGCAATGTGGACTTCCCAACACAAATTGAACATATAACTTCTCAAATAGCCAAGCCAAGGTCTTTTAGTGGTTTTTCGGAAGAATGGATTATTAGTAACTGTACATGCTCAGGCCAATGGTTGTGGAGCTCTAGGGACAAGTAGTCAAAGTTTCCTGAGTTGACCAATCACCCAAGTTTTGTGATTGAAGACTCCCATAAGTGTTCACCACAGTGATTGGAGTTGATCATGACAGGAGAGGAAAGTAACCAGCTTCAGATGCTGACTTGAATTTTAAAATTGCTTGAGATATTTACAATGCAGTCTACTTTAATATACACTCCCTCACTATTGGGGATTTCGTATTATCCTATGAGTAGCTAGCAGAGATATTTTCAACAGTCAGTTGTCTTATGTTAGGACTTTTTTCCTTTTTTTCTTTTATCAAAATTTTTCAATCTATATCTGATAATTTACAACAGAGTTTCATAACCACATAGAGCGAGAGTCTGGTTGGAATTGTGATTGTGATTGGTGTATGATACTTGGTAGACCGTATTAAAAAACACTGTTCCATTGTGTTACTTTACCAAATGCCACATCTTCCTAGGATGTATCTAGGTTCTGGGTATATCACAATTATACTTCAGTTTTACAGCATGAGTTCAGTGAATTGTATATTCTTGGGCAGGGTGAAACAAATTTTCAAGAACTACAGATAAGGCACGAATTTCATCAAAAGGAAACTACCCATTGTACCACTGACTTGTTGATAAAAGAGAAACAATCTGAAGCAGATGTGCTCCCTATGCCTCATGAAAAACTTGATAATCATTGTAGTGAGACTTCCAAAGAGCTTGCACAATTTGCTGAGGCAAACAATGGAAATGATTTCTTAAGAAGGTATTTCAATTATATTATTTATCTTTGATCTAAGCTGTATTTGATTTTGGAACATTAATGTTAATCATTACGTATTAGTTTTTTTGCAGATTTAGTGTGGAGGACAGGTCTATCGTTTCCCATTTATTCCATCAATGGGCCAAAAAGAAAGCATTTCAAGATCCAAAGAGATTGCTTGACAAGGTGATTATACTGTTGGATCTATCTATATCTATATTTGTATTTATCTATCTATCTATCTATTTTTCTTACAACTGCATGTACTTCTATTTTAAATTTAAATTTCTAATAAGCATTCTAGAAGATTTAGGTATTAGGTAATTTAAATTTGATTTTGATTTTGATTTTTCTTTGCTCTAGAATAATTAGTAGTTAAGATATTTATGTCTAATTTTGATTTCATTTTTATTTTCTTCCTATTTCATCCTCGAAGTTGTTATGTAATCATGGTGATTAGGAACTCTCCTAGTCATCTCTGCTTATCTAATTCATGTATCTGATCATTCACTAGTATGCAAGATCATTATCTTCTCCTAAAATTACACCCACACATATACATATACACAGTTGATATCAAGTGAGAAGACCTTTTTTATGTGAG
Source organism: Macrotyloma uniflorum (assembly GCA_016859785.1). Lineage (NCBI taxonomy): Eukaryota > Viridiplantae > Streptophyta > Magnoliopsida > Fabales > Fabaceae > Macrotyloma > Macrotyloma uniflorum. The sequence continues at coordinate 1,237,858 of BDMB01000023.1, read as the reverse complement.
AGTGAGAGGAAAAAATATCAATGAATCAACATATCTTACCATGAGATGTTAAAATAGAAAAATCATAGAGTTTAGTTTTCGTATCATATTACTGTAAAGATTACACTATTAAGCAACTAGAAATCACCCTAAGGTCCTTAATTAATAAAATATCCCCAATTTTATTATTAAATTCTGAATTTGCGGGATGTTACAAAACCCCTTTGCAAAAATTCATATATTGAAACATATATGAAAGTAACACCATTTTAGCTTTATAACAGAAGTGTTGGAACTCAATAACTACAGTGGGACTTATATGGAGGGTTTTAAAGTTGGGACTTGGGAATTACAAACTAAGTAAATTGTATCAAGACCCTCATATTGATTTTCGAGGAAATAGTTCTTAAAATGCTGCTAAGCGTTCTCTTATGCTGTTATTGTAAAATACAATATTTCATTATATTTTATCTTGATTTTATATGTAATTAACACGGTAGCTAAAGCATTTCATAGATATTGTGCACTATAAATATTACTATATCTTTTTAAATGAGTATTGTAGGATGCACAACATAAATATAATTTATATTTTTCTATTTGGTAACAAAATCACTTTTTCCTATCAACAGGTTAGTTTTGTAATTGATGAACGCCTCAGACAGACGAGAAACAAAAACAAGGTCCAGCATAATCCATATTTTTCTGAGCTGTCTGTTTTATGCTGCCTATTGTTCTCTCTCTTCTCTCTCTCTCTTCTCTCTCTCTCTTCTCTCTCTCTCTCTCTCTCTCTCTCTCTCTCTCTCTTCTCTCTCTCTGTTTTATGCTAATTTTTATTCATTTTTTTTTTATTTGCATACAGCTTAATTTGTATACATATATAATTGATATATATTTCAACCATTATGCAAATTCCACTATTTGGCCGCCATGCTAGCTATCTGCTACATATAGAGATAGCGGATTATTGGCTCTCCACCACATTCCGCAATCTGCATTGATGACACCGCTTAAGAATAAGATTACTGTCCCATGTGTTGATTTACAAATTCTTTTCCAAGTATCTTTCAGAAGCAAAAACATTTTTTTCTTTCTCACTCTTACCAGACAAACACTCGCACTTATTACAGTAGTCTGTGAAATATTGTTCGCATTACTTATCTTAATGTAAGTTGTTCAAAATATCTTGTTATGATGTGAATATCTTGTTCGCATAACTGTTATGATGTGAATATCTTGTTTTATTTTTTATCAAAATATCTTGTTAACTGCTTTGTATCTTAATTTCATTGTCAGGACTTATTGAATACATTAAAACCTTGTTTAAGCTCTGACGAAGCTTTTCAGTATGCTCAATATGTAAGCACCTTTACATATTATTTTAAACTAAATATGGTTCCATTTCTAGGATACTGCATCTTTAGAAGAAATTGAACTTCTATTATATACTAATAGAAATCTGATATTCATTTCATGAAAGGTTTTGAGATGGGAGCAGATTCCTGCTGATAAACGTGCTCATCTTATGAGAGAAAAACAGGTTTTTCTGGATTTTCACTAGTTACTATTTGGATTTTTATAAAATGTGTTAGAATATTAGTGTCCTTTTCGTTTTATATGCCCTATAAAATTAGTATAGGTTATGTAAATAATTTGTAATTTGTATCTTACATCACCTCGTATTATATTGTTGAGTTTTAATTGTTTTCTTCTGTTGGAAATAATATAGTTAATGCAGTTAGGAAATAGTATATTCATGCATCACATGTAAATGCATTTACGATTTAGTTCTAATGGGTATTAATGCGTAGCAAGTTGACTCAGTTAATATTATCCTAGAGTGTCTACAAAGTCTATAGAGACTATATATATGGATGATATGCAGAACCTATGTACCATATTTCTTATTACTGGCTAATAAAAAATATTTCCACTCTATATGTAATATTCTGTTCTATCTTCCTTTAATCTCCCCCGATAAATTCAAGATGATATCATATAGGTACCATCAACCATGATATCATATCGGCTGAACTCTCAATCAGTTGACAATCCTGTTCAGCCCGCACCTGCTTAAGTTGCACCTCCTCTAGTGCTCAGTTCACTCACATGCAGCTCAATTCTGTTACTAATTCCTCTCACAATCAGTCTACTATGTCCACTCATGAATCACAGAATACTATGTCCACTCATGAATCTTATTTTATATTCACATATTAGGGTACAACATAATCAGACATAAATACAATTATACAAAAGAAAGAATCAAATCCGGAAATTGTAGTTACTGCGTCCCTGATTTCCAGTGATAATTTTTTCCATATTTAACATGAATTAAATATGCTATCTAACTTACTTCACATGTTCACATTCCAAATATGTTTTCCATAGTGTTTGGGTCTTTTGAGTTCAAAGTACATGTCTGGAGCTTCTGATATAATATTTTTTGTAAAATTTGGATGAGTTTGGGCTGTGCTATGGTAATACTTCTTGCCTGGTCATGCAATTTTCAATTACATATGTAATAAATCTACACTTCGCCTAAACTATGCAAAACACTTTTGTAGTTCTTCCCCTGCTACTGAGTGGTTTGCATAAAATCTAATTTTGTGCATTGAGATATAAACATAGCAACCTTGATTTTCGTGTTTCTAATATTGAATGTGAGACTTTAAGAGTATGTTTTTCACTTTTCAGGAACATTTCCTGAAATTAAAGATTGAGAATGCAATGGGTTCGGCAACACCAACTCTTAAGCAGGTAACAATTCATGGTGACAGGATTTTTGTTCATTCATGTCTTGTGGTATATGGTTAATAAAAGTTAAGACATGAAGTTATTCTCCGTAACACTCACTTTGCCATTTTGAGATCCATGGAATTGCTTCGTTATTAGTGTGGATAACTAGTTTTTATTTCTTGATAATGATGATTTGGTGTACAAATGGGGATTGTTGTGCTTTGTTATTATTTTTTTCTCTTTAGGGATATTGTTAGGCTTGTAAATTTGTAGTTTGGATGTGAGATAAGTATCAATTGTTTTCGCAGATTTCATATTTGAAAAAACTGGGTTGCACCACGACCCCTACATCTCGCCTCCATGCGTCTCATCTTATTGAGCAGTACAAATCACTGTAAAAACGCACAAGTACGAAAGACTCCTTTCAGTCTCTATATACTGAGCTTCAATGTAAGATTATATTGAAATTGAAAGATCAAGCTGGTTGCAAGCTTGCTTACAAATTTTGTTAAGTAAACGGATGGACCTGTTTGAATTCTTATCATCTACTAAATTTTTTCCATTATTATGGAACAGTTATTTTCTCTTCTTATCAACATTTGTTTTTGTCCTGTACATTTTGTAAGTACTCCATCAAACTCTAAATTGGTACAGTGTATGAATGTTGTAAAATTTATAAAAGGATTAATAAAAAAGTAACCTGCGTGATATTAACCGGAATACTATTGGGATAAAATATTATAATGACACTCTTTATAAATTATATTAATTCTTAATTGCTAGAACAATATCACTTTATATTGTGAGGGTGATTGCTGTAAATGTGAAAAAAAAGTTATATTAAATTGCCGGTTCGAAAATAAAATTTCAAGTATGAATTTGAAATGATTTATATATAAAACATTTAACAAATAAAAGAATTAAATTTAAGTAATTCAAATGTTACACATTTTAAATTTTTATTGGATTAAAAAATTTATTTTTTTAATAGATTGCACAAATAATTTGTTGGGAGCAAATTTTCGTCTCAAACAAAATGTAAATGAAAAAAGTTATAATGAATTTGCAGAAGATCAGGAAATTATTATTTCGAGTAATCATCAATAAACCTCAGAATGCGTCTAAAACTTGCTCCTACATTTATTCTTACGTCCCTTTCATTGCGAATAACTTGTTGCAAGGTTAAATAAAAAGAATCATTTATTTAGAATAATTTAAGATTATAATACTTTATAAATTAAGAATTCAAAATCCGTTCACTTTTAAATAATTTATTTAGTATCAAACTAAAACAATCCACACACAAGAATTAAAGTATAAGTCAATTTGAACTTTTAATTATGGGTAGCCTTTTATGGCCCCTTTATTTGTCAGAATATGAACAAGTTAATTAATTGTTCCATAAAGTACTTGATTAAATTTGAAGACATCATCCGATCATGTTTTTGTTTATTTATTTATTTTTCGCACACAATTTTTTTTTTTTTTTACAATTGGAAAAAATTAAAAAGCTTTAAGAAAAACACCTGAACATTGAGAGCCCCTTCATTAGCAATCAATTAAAAAATAGGAACCTAATATTGAACTGGCTCCCAATATAAGATAACTAATAACCTAATATAAGAAACATCAGTTCAGAGACCACCCCTTTCTAAACAACCAAAAAGACAATGTTAAAGGCCAGGAATAGATTCGAGATTGTACTTTTCGGAAGAAGATTTAGTATCCCTCTTCTCCTGTAATGCTGGTGGCGTCATCGCATCAATAGCTTGCAGGTATGCGTAGGAAGCATTCCGATTAAATGGTGGGCTTGGATTGCTGATTCTGCTCGCAAGGAAACGACGGATCAGGCCCCTCAGAAATGGAGCCATGGTTTCTGGTTCGTGTTCCAAGTAATACATGATTCCTCCCATACACAGAGCAAACAAGAAAACCTGTACAAGTTGAAAGCATAACATGAGACAATTTCTATAGCTGTCATGCAAGACTAGGCCTACTGTGTAGTAACCTCCTAAACCATACCTATGAAAAGGACAATAAATGAGCGACAAACGCAAGCAGACTGCCACTTGAGACATGGTGGGAGATATTGTTCTTAAACTGATAAAATACTCACATTCTCTAACTGCATGGATAGATAGCAATTAAAATTCCAGAAGATGAATACCTTGCGGGTTTAGAAGGATGCAAGAATCATCTTCATGGATGGTCCATTCTTGGAATTTAAATCCTGGAGTTTTTCGACTCTCTCAGTGGTCCCTTGATTTCAATCCTTTTCATGCTCAAGTTTGGGTTCGTATCTATGGATTCCAAGGAGTAATGGTGTCCCAAAATTATTTACTTTATAGTCAATGGGATTGGTGTGACTATGATGAGACCATGGATGGAGAGGATATAATTCAATGAAAAGATGAGGACTAGAAAGGAGGAGAGACACCTCAAGGAATTCTTACAAGGAACATGACAAAGGAGAAAGAAGAAGAATAAATACAGAAGGCTTACAAGGGAAGGCTAAAAGAGTTTGAAGAGGAAATTAGAAAGCATAATATTTTTTGTAACAATTAAGAAGTTTCTAGAAGTTTATAAGAAGTTCTAGATGGGAGCATGAAGAAAAAAGATGCATGAAGTCAAATAATCACCTCTTCAATGAGGAGGTTATGTAAGTTCATGAACATAACCACCTCATTAATGAGAGAATTGTAACCACCATCATTGAGTTGATACGTCATTCGAAGTCCAAGGAGGACTACATCAGCCTATTAGTAATCAATTTTTTGATCAAATCTTGGTGGAAAGACATAGCATAATCAATGGATTGAAAATGACTCTATGTTGGTGGTTCAAGTTTTTTCCAATAGTTAGTGCTAGCCAGGTCAATAGTTCAGGTATCAATGAAAGACTCTATTTCACTTTCAAATAGCAGTATACAAAAAAAGAAAAAAAAAACACCCTCTTTGATGCTAAAAACAGGGTATTGTTCATCATATTGTTCCTTTACATCTTCAAAATTGGTGGCAGAATATGCTTTATAGGCTTTACGAATATGAGATTTCATGTATGACAAACTTGCTGCTTTTGGGGTTAGACATAGATGTACTATGCGATGGGATCTTATTCCTCCAGATTTTATTAAGTTTGATTTCTATAGGGGATAGATAGAATCTACCTAGTTATAGGTTTGTTTATTGAGTGGGCTTTGGTATTGTCCCCCATTCTCTTTTGTATTTTTGTTATTTTTTTATGATATTTGGGTATGCTGCAAATTATTGAAATAACTTGAGCTGTCAACCTAGTTGGGATTGTAAATTATAAAGAGATGTTTTTGCATACCTTCTTTGCTTTTAAAAAAATAAAGTAAAAATAAAAAACTGGAGGGCATACCTCTGCATTCCTGATATTTGGAAGGAGGTGCCTGTTCACCAAGATATACCATAATGAATCTCCTGCTCTGGGAAGAACATATAAAGCTAGCTCACCACGCTTAGCCTTTTTCTCCAATAGCACAGATAGAGCAGATATTCCACCTGCTATCCAATATACCAGCTTGTGATCTCTTGAAAAAACTTTTCTATGTAAACATATGACTCCCTGCAGAACCAGAAAGACATGCAGAACATTAATATTATATTTATATATATATATATATATAAAAATATTATTAATAATAATAACAATGAGAGCAACATCAAAAATACACCTGAAAGATTCCAACAAAAGCAGACAAAAAGGTCGTGGAGCGAACACCACCTTTAATGGCAAGCCAGAAAGTACGGAAAGGAGCATCAGTGAACTGAAAAACAAAATTTTTTTCAGCAGCAAAAAGAAATGTACAAAGATTACAGAAATTTCAGCAATAAAAGCAAGAGTTGTGACATTGGTTGATGTAAACAGAAGACGGTTAGCTATCTTATTCAAAGCACAAAAACAACTCAATCTTAAAATTAGAAAGATTTCAGTAAAATATTTGTTTCAATCTTAAAATCAAGCAAGGACATTGGAAATACCAAAAAGATCACATTGGTTGATTAAAGAAAAAGGTCAAGAATGAAATCAAGATTAAAAGTAACCGTCACAAGAATTTGACCACCTAAATCCTAATGAACTAATTCATACTGCGGGAACTGAGGCACCTCAACAATTGCACTATAGTAGGGTGAAGATATGGAGCCTGTGTTTAAGAAATTCTCAAGAGGAAACTGGGAATTAGTACTGATCTTTGAAAAATTCTTCATTTAATTATTCTCATATACTAAATTGCATGAAAAGGAAACAATAACAATTTAACATGAATGTCCACTATCAGTATTACTTTAAATCAAAAAAAGAAAGCAGTAGCAAAGTTATGGGCATAAAGTTAAGAGTAAATAGTGTTATGCACTGATCGATCACAAAATATCATTTAGGTTATATGGTTAAGTTTGTTGACTTTTACAATAACAATACCTTAAAAGTCATACCTGACAGTGTGTTTACACTGACAATGCATAAAAATTAAAATTTGAAGTTTTATATGTCCACAAAATAAAAAATGGAACCTAGCCACAAGCAATTTACTTGGTTGTGTTTATCTTCCAGAGCATTTAGGAAGGACGCTTGCCAGAAACACTTCCAAATTATGCATACCAGATCTTTTTACATAAAACTATTTTCTTGATAAATATTTCAAGTATTTGATTTGCTGATATACAAGTAACAAATAATTTGAAAAGAGAATACCTTCTGTAGGTGCAGAACAACAAAAGGCACAAAGGTCAAAGAGAAGTAAAGCGGGAATGTTTTCTTAAACGTTGTTGATGTTGCATTTACTTGATGGGCTAAACATGAATTTGTTTGAGGATGAATGATGGAACACGGAATAATGGAGGGAAATTCTTCCAACTTTACATAGTCAGACCTTCCTACATGAGATAAATAGGTATGCAGTGAAGCAACATCAACTGGATGACCTCTACAGCTATCCCTCACAGCCTTGTACACAGGCTCTGCAACTGGCCCAGTTTTTTGAATGAAGTCTTGATAGGATTTTGGCAAGCTCTCAGGACGCATAACAAAGGCATACATAACCTGAAATAAAAATTTTATTGGAAATAATTTTTTTTATTGTAAAATTAATAAAAGTAATTTCATGATACATGAAAGAAGATGAGATGCTATAGGCAAAAATTTCAAGATTTACATGAAAAGCATAATGACAAATATTTTACAGACATTACGAAACATTTTGAGCATGGGGATGATTTATATACATTATACATAATCAGAGAGCTAGTTGGTGACCCTTCTTTAAGCCTCAGCCTCTATGCAAGGTCTGACGATAACAAATTCCAAAAACTACACCAATTGTGTAAGTGTGTCTTAGGTGGGTTGGGCATCTAGTGGTGTCTGCTTCATAGATTTTGAGTAAAGGTTGTACTTCATTCAAACTACACCTATTGTATTTTTGTATGAACACATGGGAAACCTGAAAAAAGCAGATAAACCCCATTGTAGTTCGTTTCTTCCCTAGATCTCTATAATTCTCTTTCATTCCTTTGTAAAACAAACAAACCTCGTCTCACTGGGAGGAATCAACTACATGGGCTTTATTAAGATAAATACTGAATAAACATTCTCACTTGGCTTTTCTAAGCTATTTATAAGAAAATGCTAAATGGTAGAAATGTGTTATTGTGAAATGACCTGTGAGAAAGTAAAAAGTGTTGTATTTTGTCCAACAACTATTCTTTTTTTTTTCTCTCACCATGATTGGTTATGAGGCATTTGTAACAACATATAAAAGTTTTCGCACCAAATAGCATTATCGCTGATATTCATAAAAATGCTTCCCGTTAGTTTTATGGTTATTTTACCAATATCAATTATCAGGCACACATAAAGATTACAAGAGTGATAGTTAAGAGTAAAACCCTAGCCCAAAAAGTCAGAATGAGGATTGAACACCTGTGCACAAGCAATGGCAAACAGCAATGAATCTCCATGCCTCCAATGACTCCCCCAAAGGTGAAACTTGTTCTTAGATTTTGCAGAGTTATAAGCACACTGATATATAAGAACATGTATTAGCCTGGCAGATGCGAATTATTTTCAAGAGGCTAAAAATGCAGTAAATACATCCATGTAAGTCAGGTTGCTCAGGAATCATTTCGGGGATGCACTTTCGACTACCTGGGCTAGCCTGGCCAACAGGTACAAAGCCAGTGTACGCCTCCTATTAGAATCATTCAACGCCAAAATTGAGAAACCAGCTATTGAACCTGCTAAAATTCTGCACCATCATCCGCCTAAACAAAGTTATAAATAAGCAAAACGTGCAAACATAAACAGCATAAAAACAATATCCAAGTATTTTAAATATAGATGAACAAAAGCTTGAATAAATAAAATAAATAAATCAATAGAGAAGCTATAAGAATAAATCCAGGTAGTGGTTCGAGTTGCAACTTACGCATTAAGTGGTGCCTCTTTCTTTCTCAATTTACGCAACAAGCATCTAAGAGCATGATAAGATCCAGTGAAACCACCAAAAAGTAAACCAATTCGGCATGCTTCTTCCCTTACAATTAGATCTTTCTCTGAAACAAGTTGCTGCAAACAAAACAAAAAACAATATCGATAACCTAATTATCCACTTGTATAAATACACCGAGATGCTAACATCTACAACAATACTGCCAATAATTCCACGGAACATGCATATTACCCAAAAACAACTATAAGCAACAAAACCTCAACCATTCCACTCAATAATATTAGCTACAAAAGAATTGAACCGAACTGGATAACATCTGCTGAATCAATTACAATAGAATGTATTAAAATAAAGAAAATCGAAAGTGCAATTGCTTACAATCCCGCTTTAAGCTACTCCAAAACGCCGATTCTGTTACATTCTACTCATTCAGATCAAACCATAACTTATTTTTAAGAGAAAATGTTTCAGCTAAACAAATAAACCTCAAATCTGACACGAGGACGAGATTCGATTGAGGTAAAAAAAATCAATGTTGTAATAGAACGGAAACGGAAACCCTAATTTGATTTGAAGTAACCTTGAGATCGAGGAGAGAGGAGTAGGACTGCCTCCGAACGAGCTTGAAGGCGCGGAGGAGTATGCCAATGCCGACTCTGACGCCATAGGAGAGGAGGAAGGTCTGACAGAGGTTGCCAATGGCGTGAGCAACGCAGGACTCGTCGGGGCTATGATCGCAGGGCGGGGAATCCACGCGGCGGTGGTGCTGAGCATGAGCGGCGGCGCGGCGCTGCCGGCGCTGGAGCTCCTCGATGGCGTCGCGGAGGCGCTCCTCCGCTTCGCGAAGGCGGTCGGCCTCGGAATTATCGGACGGCGGAGGCGAGGATGCTGCCATGGGAGTGGAATTGAGTTACAGCCCCACCATTCTTTTGGTTTGAAATTCAATCACGGCAAGTTAGTCTTTTCATGGGTTTGCTGGTTAGAGTTTTCCCTTTATTAATTTTTCGTTCCGTCTTAGTCTAGTTAATTAATTGTTTAATTCGTAGTTACGACTTTCTAATTCCATGTTATATATACTTTTCGATTAAAAAAACTATAGTTATTGGTTGAATTGTCTGAATTATTTGAAAAAAAAGAATAATTAATTCTTTAAATCAAATAATTGTTATTAGATTATTGATTTTGTAAAAAAATTATAATTGAATCTTTAAAACTAGTTTAAGACAAATTAAAATTATTATAAATTAATTAAAAAATTCAATTCAGAAACCTATTAAAGACTTTAGCATTAATCGTATAATAATGAAATTTAAAATAGAATTTCGCCCAAAGAGAAAACCTTAAATGCGTTCTTTCCGTTTTTACATATTTTCTTGCGGAAAATGTGACGTAGAACTTTGTATACACGATTCCCATGTGAAAAAAAAAAAAAAAAAAAAAAAAAACAGATCAGTTAGGTAGATTAAATTATTTTAAAGTATTGTTATATTTTCCCACGCAAAAGAACTTGCACAAGTGTCGTTCTTTTTATTTTCTAATAAAGATATACTTTCTTCTAACAAAATAATAGTAATTTTAATTTTTTAAAAATTATTATTATTTTTTTGTTTTCTCCAAAATTATATTAATATTTTTATTAACAGCATATAAATTTAATGTATTTATTAAAAGTGTAAAATTATTTTAATAAATAATATATTTATTATGAACTAATATTTTGAAAAAAAATATTTAATTTAATGATAATGTATTTCACGCATAAAATAAAAATTCATATGGTAAATAAATGAGAAATTAGTAAAAGTATGTTTTTAATCTATATAATAGTGAATACATTGCACTACAAGTTCAATATATACATTATTTTCTAGGATAAATGAATTTACTTCTTAAAGTTGTCTCAAGTTCTTAAAAGAAATTAAAAGAAAAACTATAAATTAGTTTTAAAGTGTAGAAGAATTAAATTAATTCTTAATAGTATACCTCAATAACAAAATAGTCCAATCTTTTATTAAAATTGTTGTTGAAAATATATTTTGATGACAAAATAGTCTAAAAAAATAAACAATATAACAGAGTTACATGACTTTTAACACATTCATATACTAAAATAAAAAATTTATTCTTTCAAGAATTAAATTGAAAATATCTCATATATTTAAAAATTTAATTAATCATTTACATTATTTATTTCTTTAGAGTAGATAAAAAAACTTTTTCCATTTCATTTTATTTGACACATACATAGAAATTAAATTTTATGAATAATACTTTAATTTTTATAGCAATTATTATGCAGCTTTTAATAGATTTTTTTATTTTTTGTATTAATTAGATTCTAATGAAAGAATCATTAACCTTTCAGCTTTTGTCACAATAATCACATTTAACTTGGCACCATAATTCATAAGATTATATAATATATATATATATATAAATTGATGAATAATAATTTTTAAGATGAAATTAAATCACTCCAAAACATTTAAAAAAAATTGTTTTTATTATTTTTAATCAATAATTATAAAATAAGTAATTTATTTTTAATATTAGAAATCTTACATCATTTAAAAATAAAATTAAAATATATTAAATAAATATAAATTTTATTTTTATTAACTAATTTTGTAAAGATAAATTTAATTTAATTTTTTTTTAATGTTAAATTATAAAATAGAAGAAGGATGAAAAGTATTACTGCTTCTCTCTTTTTTACCCATCTTAACAAATTTCTCCTCTTAGCCTCATCCTTCCGAAAATCTTTTCGAATTCAAACCGATTCATTATTAATACATAGATTAATTAAAGAAAAATGTTAGCACCCAACTTTTATCACATTTTTTTATTAATTTAAATTTATTAAAATTCCAAAAATATATGAATCTCACTTTATTTTCTCTCGATTTTATAATTTTCAATATATTTAAACCGATAGTAAAATGCTTATATGTAGAAATGTGTTAAAGAATATGCTATCATCAATATTCAAAATTATATTTTCAATAAATCTATCATCGAAGTTTTTGAACCCATAAAGTCTTAAGGCTGCTCATGAACAGTGCTTATAATTAGCATTGATCAGCTTACGATTATAGAGAAGAGCAGGGTAATTGTTTTCTGACCAACGCACTGAGCAAATCTAAATATAAATTTTTGAACTAAAATCTAGCTAACAAGAGTGAAGAACCCAAAAAACAATAAGCTATTAATTTACATGTACACGGGGCAAAGATCAAGGATTTGATTTTTCACCTCCAATGCTTTTTCACAAACGTACACTTTCTCTATCGCTGCAAATACTGACCAATTTTTTTAAACCGAGAAGACTTCCGCAATGTTTCCTTCTTAGTCTTCCTTAATTCTTGTTTTTTCTGATTCCGGCGATTTCTATACATTTCGCGGCCATTCAACCACTTGGAATAATTTTTCCCAGTCTTACACTCAATGAAATCTGCAAGTTCATCATAATCAGATAACTTTTTGGGGTCTCTCAAGATGCAATTAAGAAACATTTCCCCGTTGCTGGTTTTCCCTCTTCCATTCTCGTTATCAGAGGTGAAGGAATCCGTTCTGAAAAATATAGGATGGTTCAGACCTCGACAAAGCATAAAAGAGGAATAGTATTAAAATTGAAACCAATCAACTCGAGGACAATTTATTTACGCAAAACATAGTCTACTTCATCACAAACTTTGAGGAAAGAAAAGATATTTGCCACTTCATTTCAGTGGGGGCTAATAACATATTTGATCAATTGCATAATCCTCAATTTTTGGGGGGCAGAGAAAAAGTTTATGGGAAGCTAAGGAGGAAGGTTGCCTTGTTCTTAGGAGACAATGGTATAAGCAAACAACGAAGGATCCCTAGCCCAAATCGAGCCCAAGACATTCGACTAGCTAGCCCCCATCGCTTGATTGCATAATGTTCGTTAAAACATTTGGGCGGAAAAAAAATACATGAATAGCATAACAATAATTATGCAATCTAAATATCACAAGTGGAACCACTATTAAAGTCAAGTAAATGGAATCCAATCCCTCAAACTCAGTGTACCATCGATATACTAAACTAAATGAAGTCCCTTGGGATCTAAATATGCCCCAAAGTTCCAAGATAAGTGAATATGCAGTATAATTTAATCTAATAAAGGGTTCAGGACAAAAGAAGACAACAGCTCCTTAACAAATAACAGCAAAATGAGTGGGCCTCTAACTATGTACCTTACAGAGTGGTGTTTTCTTGGGCTTAACAATATTGAACATATGATGGCTACTCAAGCACCAACTTCCCTTACCCCTTAAGCTAGCCTCGAATTACATTCTTTAATAGAGAAATTAAGAATATTTAACTAGAAAAGACAAAAAGCATGTAAAGCTTAAAAAGATATAGATACAATATGTACCTCAAATTACATGATTGAATTCTATGAAATTCTGCTGCAACTTTATAGATAGATTGCTTATCACTTGCACCCTGCAAAATTTATCAACAATTTAGCATGAAATATAAACTAAGTTCAAGTGAATGAGAACTGAAGACATAATTCACCTTCCCACTCTTATCAGATGAAACTTCAGACAGGCAAGGTCGCAATGACAGACCCGTTAATGATCCCAAAGCAAGTAAATTTCCCTCTTCAAAGACAAACAGATACATCAGTGCCATAAGTACGGATATACATCCCTTTGCTAGCAATTCAAGTCCATTGCTAAAACTTAAAGATAGCAAGCCTGTGAAGTACACAAGCAATGACTGGGAGACTTTGTAATTTGATTTCTGACCTTTGATCGCATCATACAAGAAAGTTTGGATGGGTAAACAGAACTTAAACTGTTGAAAATGCTCAATGGTGCTGATTAATAAATCATATTTCTCACGCACAATGGCACTTCCCGTGGTTTTCAAACAATTTGAATCACCACTAGTACTTAGATACTTAATTATCTGTAGTAATGAAACACTCATCAACTTCAATATTGATGCAAGAAGACATATATCTTGGGCACTAGTGTTTTCCTTTATATTGTATACTGCATCTCCAGTGGCATCCTGAGAGAAAGCATGATGGATTACACAATTTAAGACTGAGGTAATCAGTTCCCTGAATGAATCAACAAATATGTACCGTCTCTCTTTCATAAATGCAATATACTCAGCCAAAAGATCAGCTTTTGTTTTGGAGGACATTTTGCATTGTAAGGAAGCCCATGAATCATCTGATTTTGATAAGACTTCATTTAAACTGTTTCTGGTGCCTTGCCGGATATAAGATTCAAATTTTGGGTCGCCTCTGTTTAGAAAGTATGAATTGTTGGAACATTTCAATTCAACTCGAAAACCATCTATTTGCAAACTAGACACATGCGTAGAGTACAAGATAACAGATTTTTGCAGTGCTGCTAGGTGGAAATTGGATAAAATCTCTGAAGATAAGCCAGAACCAATGGCTTCAGAAGCCATTGAAACTATGTGTGCCTGGAACATCTTTGGTGCAGAAAGCACAACAGGGTCATGCAGCAACACAATGGAGGGCGCAAGGCTAAGTTTAGGAAATCTGAGATCCTTGTCACAACGTAAAAGTAATCTAATCGTGAAATCCTCAACTGCTTTCTCATCAGAAACGGACAGAATGAAATGATTTGATAACACCTCCACAATACTGGCAATATCACCTTGGTTGAAATGACAAACAAAAAGTTTTTCAGGGATGGAAGACAATGAATCAGCAATCATAAGATATCTTCTCAAAGATTGGTGTCTTAAAAGTTCATCTGCAAATACCTGAGATAACATTTTCAAGTTTAGATGGATAGAAGTCCAGTAAGAATCCTATACAATTTTCTATGTGGCAGATGTTTAAAATGCACAAAACTAGAGGGACAAACTTTGGCACAGCAGTAGGTTGTTGCCTGGTGACCTGGAAGTTACAAGTTCAAATCCTAGAAATAATCTCCCTGACCACACTAGGAGGGAGTCTAATGCACTGGAAAAAACCCTTTTGTAACAATTATTAATAATTTAATCCCACTTATCACATAGACATTCGGTCCCATCCAAATTGAAACTAAAAAATCAAATGAGCTGATGAAACATAACTACTTTTTCCGTTTACTGATTTCTCTCCACTTTATGTGATTTCCAGAAACCAGAAGATTTTACCATCAAATTAATAGCAGAATCTCATTGCTCATTTCCACATTACAGCTGTCCATGAAGGATACGCATAGGCAGCAGATTGGAAACGAGGGTAAAAAATAAGTGGTAGTTATTAGAATGGTAAAGGGGAAAACACAAGAAATGAGAAGCATAGAAACAATAGCATGGCATGAGAGAAGATGAAACAAAGTTTTCTCCGGATCCAAGCCGATTTGGCAAGGTCAGAGGCAGAATAATAATGTTTCTACAAATCAACTAGAAATTAGTCAGATAAAAACGGAAAAGGAAAATCTTAAGAGAAACAAAAAAAAAAACAACTTTAAGCAGCTTCAGAAAAAAAAAAAACGCTATCATAGTATAACAGCATTGTTAGATACACTATCATAGTATCACTCACACAGTCCAACAGCATTGTTTGATCCTCGTAGTATTCTATACTAAGGCTCTGTTTGGATAAAATTCTTCATAAAATAAAAGCGAATCTACCATCTGAGTTAAACATCTAAAATCAAAAACTTTTTATAGACAGCTTTATCATCTAAAATCTCCAAAAGCTTAAGTGAGTCAATTTTTGTTACGAAGAAAGTACAATTTATTTTAGCTTTTTTTGTCCTACAGTATATACTTAAGTAGAAGTATCTCCAAACAGGTTCTAAAGCTACAAGAACAAATTATAACAGAATTCGAGATTTATCAACTAAATAGACAAAACTTTTTGCAAATAAGAGCTCAAACAAAAGCTACATATCTAATTAGGAACCAAATACAAAATCATATACAATAACTTTAACCGGTTAAATGGAGCATATAGCTGCAGAACACGCGTATCTTATAATAATAATAATTATCTCGACACCAAACCTACCTCAAGCAGCGCAAGTAGAAATGGACGGCAAGAATAATCGAGGTCCAAGTCGTCGTCAGAGAGGAAATTGCGAAAGCGCACGCCGCCACGTTCGGTGACATGGAGAGAGAGGAAGGACTTGAGGATGCGAAGAAGGGAGCGGCACTTGAGGAGGAGGAACTTCTGGTCGGAGTGAGGGAGCGTCAGGAGAAGAAGACAGCAACGCAGAATGAGAGAAAGGTCTTCAACAATTGGCCACAGCCCCGAATGCGGATGCGGAAGGGGCCGAGAGTGATGGTCATGGCGGTGGCGCAGAGGCAGAGCCGAGAAGAATCGGTGGAAGGTGGAGTTAAGTTGGTCGAAGAGGGTTTCGCACACACTGCGATAGTCTTTGCCTTCGAGAATTGGATCTTGAACGGTGGCGTTGGAGAGTGAGTTGTACAGTTTTTTCGCGTCGTCCATTAGGGCTTCATAGCATGTCTGTGACCGAAGGCGGGAAACAGAAGATGCCACACCATTCAACACAAGCTTTCGAATTTCACGGTATAAATTTGATTTTGTTTTTATGGAGTAAAAATATTTTATCTTGTTTTTTTTAACTTTTGTGAAACTTGTTTTTTCATTGTTTTAATTGACTATAATTTTTTTATCAAAATTAATAATTCATTAATTTAGAAATATAGAGATTAAAATTAAATTTAAAAAAATAAATTTAAAGGTTAGAAACATATATTTTATTTAAAAAATAAATAAAATCTATTTTTAAGTAAAAAAAAATAGACTTAAAAGAAGTTTAAAATCTTTACCAATATAATTTTTGGTTTTATTTTATGTAATTTTTTTATTTTAAATCTCTTAATTTTGGTAGTGTTCTATTTTATTTATTTATTTTCATCTTTTTTTTTAACTTTTATCATTAATATAATTTGTTTAAAAATAAAATTAAAAAATATTATTTAATATAATTTATATAATAAATAATGTTTAAAATTAAAATAATTAGATTATTTTTCATGTGTAATTCAATATATTTATTATTTTTACAACTAAAATTATTACATATAATTTGTTTAATTTTCTTAGAATATATTATGAAATATAATTTAAGTTTTTTAAAAGAAATTTGTTTTTGTTGAAAAAATATAATTAAAGAAGAAAAATATGTATCATTTTTTATTTTATATTATAAATAAAATATATGTATTTATTATTCTATACTAAAGAATGATTAATACTAAATTAATTTTTAATTGCCTTAGAACAGGTAACAAAGAGTGATTATTATTTTTTATAATATATATATATATATATATTTTAATATTATAATTAGTTATTTAGATATATAAATTATATTTGGTAATTTATTATTTTATAAAAACTATTGTTTATGATATATTAAAAATAAATTATTTACAGACATTTAAAATATAATATACTAATAAAATTAATATTTTAAGAAAAAAAAAAGTAAATTATTGAATCTATAAGAATGTAAACTATTGAATAGAAAACTACAGTTAATTTTCTAAAAGATACTACTAATAATATACTAAAAATATTTTACAAAATTATTATTATAACTAAATTATTTATATAAAATTATAAACACATCCCTTAATTTTAGTTGCGTACTTAAAAAAAATATGACTATAATAAACATTATTTATTAATTAACATTTGTATATTTAAGTTAAATCTAACCATGAGACTAAAAAGAGATTAGGAAAATACCTGAAATTTAAAATAATAAACACTTTAAGAAGGTGTTCATTGTTTGGCTACAATATTAAAAAAAAATGGAATCATAACCTGACATAGTATATACTTAGAAAGGGTAATCACATTCATTTTATTATAAATCTCATAACTATTCATTTTTTGTTCTTTATAAGAAACTTGTACATATTTAGAATAGCTAGCTTTCAATTCAACATCATTTCTCACCATCAAATGAAATGTAAATGAATATTCTCCCATCTTTGAAATAAGGGCACTTCCAATGATGGTACTTGTAATTTTTTCTTCTTTTCCACACACATATAATAGTGTATTGATGTAGAGAGAAAGAGAGGATCTTGAACTCTGTGCCTTTGCATAATATATAACCTACAACATATAAAAATGCTCATCCTTCTTACTTTCCTCCTTTAGAAGGAATAAAGTTAACAGGTATCCTATGTGCATCCAAAACGTAATGACGGGTTCAGTTTGATATTTGAGATTAGAAAGTTGAAGAAAATATTGAATTTTGGAGTATGAAGAAAAAGAAATTAATTGAAATTAATTTTTTAAAGTTTTTTTTTTTTCCCTTCTTCTACCATTTTTTTTTTCAATCAAATCAAAGATATATATTATTAGAATAGTGATATATATTATTAAAAATAAATTTTAAATCTAATTTATTATTACAAAATTAATTTAATAAAGTAATATTTACCTTTACTAATATATCATAATTTAAATTTAACTCTAAAGTTTAGGTTCTCAAATTTATATAAAAATTTTATTATAATAAATTTTAATACAATATGTATTACATTAAAATTCTTCAAATTTGAAAGTAAAATTAAAAATTTAAGGATTTCGATATAAAAATCTTTGTTATCATATACTTCAATAATATAAATATCGTATTGAAATTTCTTCAACTCAACCGTAATATTAAAAATTTATAGATGATCTAATAAAAAATTGATATCAGATGAGTCAATAATATTATTATAATATATTCTGATATTATATTAAAAATGAGTTTTAAGTTTAATTTATTATTATAAAATTAACTCAATAAAATAAGATTTACATCCATTAATAATATTTTTAACGTTGTATATAATTTTAAAAAATATCTGTATGATATTTAAAATATTATTAAGGGTAACATTTATTCTCAACGTAACCTAGCTCACGGTCAATACTTAAAGGTACTATTTAGTGCGTAATGGGTGTTCTGATATTGATATTAGTATTCATAATTTTTCTTATTATCTAATTTCTTTCATATTTTCAAAAGATAAAAAACCAGCATAGTATTAAAACTATTAGTAAGATGGGTTCACATAAAACCACATCTAGACTATATATAGGGTAAGACATGTCTTGAAAAGTTTTTACAATATCATAATTATCTCCTTTTGTCCACTTTTCATGACAAAGTTGCAGAGAAATCACATTAAAAAAAAGTGGAATACTTTGTTAGTATTTATTGTGAGCCTTTTTTATGTTGAAAAGGGTATTGGAAATTTATTTTGAGAGAAGTGTGTGATGATTATTAAATTATGAACAGAGTTGTCCATTTAGATAGGCAATGTGTGATTCCCCATAGAGTCAAAGGAGGAATCATATGGGAGTTTTTCATTGTGAAGTGTCTTCCCGTGGGTGAATAAATCATGAATGCTCATTTGAATTTACACTTAGGGAATAATAATCTTCTCTTTCCTTTCACATATTTTTGCAAAAAAGGAGCAAGAGATTTTCATTGGGAAGTGCAGATTCCTCAGTTACACCAAGTATTAATAGTACCATATCTGCACATATCCACCACCCACCAACCACTATAACAACAACAACCACTATTCCAATCACAACACTGCTCGAGTGTGAACCAGATTTTCTTAAGGATTCAGACACCAATCACTTCCCTTTGCTGCCAAAGTAACATTATTCATTCAAAAATGCCATTTTTTTTTTATATTAGAAACCATGCATATAATTTTTTTTGTAGTATTGTAAGCATTTCACAGGTGTTTTTCTAATATTCACAGAACTTTTTTTGCTAGATGATAAAATATTTTATTAAGTATTAAAAATATAAAGTGTATAGCTATTAAAGCAAACAATGTAGTATTATATAGATGGTAAATGATGAATTTTATTGAAACTATTGGAGTAAAAATAAATAAAAAGTTATAGTAAGTTTGAATGTGGCATCAAGTAGTATAAAAGAAAAGGCTACAAGTTAGATAGTTTTTTTTTTTTTTTTTTATCAAACGGCTCTATTTTGGTCTTGTAAGTTTCACTTCACATAGTTATCTTTAATTACAAAATTAGGACTCCTTATGTTTTTATATAAATATCAGTTTAAGATTTTTTTTAATTAAGAAAGATAATTAATTTATTTTATTTTAATAAAATATTTATATTATTTTTTATTTTTATGTTAATATATATATATATATAAATTAATTGAATATGAGGTGAATGATAAAGATATAAATAATAAAAGAATAATTTACATTATCTGGCACTTTAAAAATAACAGTTAAATAAAAAAATAAAAAAATACTATAAATAAAAATTATATATAAAGAAAAAATGTCCTAAATTGAGCATGCCTAAGAATCTTTTGCGTAACAAATGGCCTTACCATAACGACGCCTGGGGGTTCCTCGTTCTTTTTAACTCCGTGAGTCAGTGGAGAACTTTTCTTTTGTTTTGGTTTGATTCTATTCAACTTTTCATTCGATTGCGTACTTGAAAAATTATAGCATTCGGTAGATAAAAAATTGATTCCGCAGTGACAAAAACATCATGGAAACTTTTGTTGGCACTCATTGGCATCCCTTCAGTAAAACAATGAATAATCATATTCTGAATGAAAATTGTAACTTGATAAGAAAAATTACAATTTTTAATAAATTATTTTTTAATCACTGACAAATAGAGAAAGGTCCTCATTCTCTTTCCTGCAATGGCAAAAATATAAGTATCCTCTTATATCACGGATAAATCTGACAATGAATTAATTAATGGATTTTTTAAATGAATATATAAAAAATTAAAAAAAAGGTTAGAATTCCGTTTAATAAGTCTCGAAAAAATTAACTGTTAATAATTAATATTTATTAATAAGAAAATATTTATTAAACTACAAAATATAAAGTTAAAGTCAACATTATATATATATATATATTTTGCTTTCTTCTTTAACCATATTTTGCTTTCTTCTTTAACCTTCAATTACTTTAGAACTGACGTGTTTGGATTGGCGGTGAGAATTCATATAGAGGTCAAAATTATGGTGAAATCACCTCTAGTGCTTTAAAGCATCACATTGAGTTCAACTCCATACGTTATTAAACACGCACAAATTTAATTTTTGTTTAAAGTAACTGTTGGCAAAGATATCAACTAATGATCTTATTCTCTTCTTACTACTTACTAAGAACACTATAATGCCTACATTTTCTGCTAAGTGGTAAACATATAAAATTTTCAAATTAATGAAGATAAGATAAAATCATTAATAATAAATTATAAGTTCAAGCTTGATAATATTTTAAACAGCATCTAACAAAAGTTATGAAGTAGTAAAATTATTTAAGATAAGCAAATTTTTAAAATGGCTATTTCAATCATACAAAATTGATGCGGGTCCAATCATGCAAAAAGTGGTAAAACAAATTTGAATCCACCTTAACGCAAAAATGTAGTAAAATAAATTATAAACCAATTTGGTGTGACGAAGGGGAATTCATTTTGTCTACAGAAAAAACTACAGACACATTCCATAAGCCTTATAATATAAACCAGTAAGCCATAATAACTTTATGACCTACTGTAATTTTATAAGGATCGAATTGTGCTTGGATACTCAATCTGGCCAGGCATCATTTTCCAATTAGCAAATGTCTCCCACAATGTCAGGTTATTAAATGTTATAAAGCAATTGTGGTTATATGATAACAGAGAAGACAAAACATTCCATGTTAGCTTTGCCCCACCACTATAGGACGATTAAAAGACCAGCAGATTTTAGCAATATTGCTAAGGGCCACAGAAACAAACAGCCAGTGTCATCTAAAAACAAATGAAAGATTCAGTGTCTCGAGCGGAAATAAGACCAATATTTTATAGAGCAGAACACAGATGACAAAGGAAGTGACAGAAATTTAGGTGGGGGAATCGGGTCTTTATTTCTAAAAGTTTGTTCAAGTTCCATCAGTACAAGTATAGACAAAGATAAAGATAAGTAAAATACAAGAACAAGAGAAAACCTAAGTAAATTCCTGTACCTCATACTGACCTAATTTGACTTATCCCTAATCCTACGCGCTACAGCCCCTCCCCTTGCCCCCCTTAAAATGATCTGTTAGACAAAGGACTTTGATTTGTATTGTGGTGTAATCATCACCTCTGTAAAGTTACAGACCATAAGTCTACACAGTTTAAGAGTCCTACTTTCTTTACAAGTAAATAAAAGGTGATGGAAAAGGGAAATAACGCCACCACCGCTTCAACAAATTCTACCCCTGCTGCTACTTCAAAGATGTCTTGATGGAACAAACAATGCACTTGCCTTCTAGGGTTTCAACTTCTCCCATTCATAACGCCCGGGGAGTGGTTTCTCATTCACAGGATCGAAGTTGTACCTGCAATGAACTCACATTATTAATGAGTTTATGGGCATGTAACAGACATTGCCGTTGACCAAGAAAGAAATTAAAAAAAAAATACAACAATAAAACCACTAAAGCATACTTCTCAATGAACTTCCTTTGCTGAGCCTCCTCAACTTCAGCAAAGAATTCATCCATTTCGCGTGAAGTTGGGATTTGCCTTCTAGCTGCATGCTCGGTTGTTCTTCGATTAGCTTCAGTTGAGCAAGTAGGCCTGGTAGTTGAACCGGGAGTCCTGACAGTATCAGGGTCCCTTATCAAACTGGAAGGTGTGGATTCCCTAGTGCTTCTACAGCAAATAATAAACATAAAATTAAACATTGCAAATCCCAATAAATAAATTATAATAAAGATAGCAAATTAACCTAAACTAGTAGAATAGAATCACTAAAAAATAAAAGCGTTTTAATGGCAAAAAGTAAGGTAATACAATAACAATATTTCAGGTAAGACTTAGATAGTCTTAAAACGGCAAAAGTGACAATGTTCATAAATTCAAGGCTGACCAGCACAACAATTAAATCCAAAGAACACAGTTACAAATCCATTGTACATATGATGATTCAGTTATGAGAATATTGTAGAATAAAATATATAATAAGTTTGCAGGAAAAGGGAGATTACTTAAGTATTTTTTTTTTCTTCTACACATTACTGTTATTATTAATATAATAATAATTATTATTTTAATTATAATATTCAAAAACTAATTGTGTATGACAAAGAAATTAGTGAAATATTTCAATAGCTAGTTGGTAAAACAAGTAAAAACATCAAATTGATAAAAAAGGAGTGAACTTTCTGACATATTATCAAATATCAATATTTCATGCCAATAAAGTAACAAGCAGGATATAAAAAATGAGTATTCCCGTTGAATAGACTTTGTAGACTATTTTCTAATTAACATCTTCAAAAAGGAAGTATTTTCAGTGGATATCAGGTGAACATGTACACTGAAAATGTCACAAACTACCTTTCGATATAGGAAGGCATACTAAAAGCTTTCTAGGAAGAGAAAACAAAATATTTTTCTTCAGCGGATCCCTGAATTGAGGAGAAATATCATAGAAGAGAATGAAGGAAATACTTCCACAAAAAGATTTAGCCAAAATAATTCACAAGAATTGCATGCATAACTGAAAAAATCACCTAAAAAGACAAAGTGTCCTAAGAGAAGAAAAACTGTGAAGCAAATCCTCGTGCCTCAAGAAAAGGAACACAACCGTTAAACGAGAAAATAAAATTCCCATATTCAATCATCTTTAGGGCAGATATTCGGGAACCAAAATACATTGCGGCGAACAAAACCATGAAGCTTCATAAATTGCTAAAAAAAAAACTTTGCCTTTCAAAACACGGTTAACTCAACCGAACAAACCACCATAAAAGTATAGGGAAATGAAAAAAAAAAATAGTTTCAAATTAACATTTTAGTACTTTCCCCCTCACACGCCTTCCAACTAAGAGGAAATCGCAAAAATCAACTATACCCCCCAAAAAATAGGGCATTCACAAAAAAAAAAAATTGAAACATGGGGCAAAATAATAAACCAGAAAAACCATATACAGCTATAGTATTACAGAAATCGAAACCAAATCGAGTTAAATTTGAAAAGGGGAACGAAGACCCACCTCTCTCTGCCTTCAAAATCCAAAACATTTTCCCCAAAGGACGCTTCCTGGACCTCGGCATTCTCATGCAGAGCACTCTCCTCCTCGTGGTTGCGCGCTGTGAGAGATGTCTCTTGCTCCGAAGCGAGTCCGAGTGTGGCAGGTTCGGGGATTGGGGATTTAGGGTTCGGGTGTTTGTTCCGCCTGGTAGAGTGGAGCAAAATCGGAGGCTTCTGGAGGCGACGACTCCGGAGCTGGAGGTAGGAATCGGAGGAGGGAGCGAGTTCAGGCTGAGGGTGTGATTTCTGAAGAGCTAGGGTTTTGGCGCGGGTTCGAACCCCCATGTAGGAGGTGGTGGCATGTGTGGTGGTGGTTTCGACCAGAGCGAGTTCTCCTTTGGGCTTGGCCTTCTTCATGTACTTCCCCATCGAATAAGTGGCGGCCACCACAACACACTGCAGAGCACAGCAACAGCTGCGGAAAACAACGGCGGAAAAAGGAGAGGGAGAGAGTGGTTTGGTTTGTTTTCCGGTTGTTTTGTTTTGTTTGGAGTGAGAGAGAAAGGAAATAATGGTGAAAGCAGTGGGAAAAGGAATATGGGAATATTTTTGGTATTTATATTTATTATACTTTGCTTAATGGTTAATTAATGTTGTGTAGAGTATAGAGTACGCTGAATAGGATGGAGATAGATTATTCCTTTTTTTAATTTATTTTCTTTTTACAATTGTTCCCATCTTATTATAATTAATATTTAATAAAAAAAATATGAATTTTGAAATTTATTTATTTTATTGAATTTATCATATTAACCTTGTGAGTTTCACACACACTAAAAAAAATTGTAAAATAAGAGAGTTTTGGTATCAGTGGTAAGTATATGTTAGGTGGGTCAGACAGGTATTATTGGAATTTCACTTGCGCCATGAACAATCTCTTACTTTTTTTTCAATGATTTGATATAATAATGCTTTTTCTTTCTTAGATATTTTTTTTACAAATTCAGTTAAAATGTAAGAATATTCGTTTTTAAAATGTATCAGTGTTTTAGTTATACATTTTATTTGTTTTTAGTTACTGTTTTTTATTTTGTCTAAAAAAATTTCAGACGATCTATTTCAGTCAACTAATTTTTCTTCAAACATGTTCTTCGTTAAGGAACACAAGCATGGAATATTAATGTCAAAGTATTTAGTTTGAATATAAATAGATTAAAATATCTTTTTAGCATATTAATTTTAGTAATTCTTGATTTTGATTTTCTTTTAAACTAGTTGTGTGGTGGGAAATAATAAAATTAGTTAAAAAAAGAGTAAAATAGATTAATTACATTTTATTTTAAATCCAACTCATAATAAAAACCCTCAAATAATAAATTATGGTGATAATAATTATTATATCGGTGATACCATCTTCTATTATAAAGTATAAAATTGATGATATAAAAAGTAGATGGGTGAATATCAAATTAGTAAAAGTTAGTTTAATGAAAAAAACTAATTACTCAGCAATTTTAACTTTAAAAAGAACTAAAAATTAACTTAAATTATTAGTTATTTTCTTTTTCATTATACATACATATATATATATATTATTATTAAATATTTATATATATTATTAAAGTTTTAATTTAAAGTATCATAACATATTTTATTTTAATTTTTATATTATTTTAAATGTTAATAACTTATAAAAAATTATGTTTTATTTTAATTTATAATATTATATATTTTATACTATTGTTTTATGTTTTTTAATTATTAAAATAATTTTATTATATGAGTTCTACTTGGATTTAATTCCCAACTATTAAGTCTTTAAATAATTTCTCAATCAAGATGAAAAACTTATGCCAATAAGCTATACAAATTATTTATTTTTTAACAAAACTCATATCAAAGTTTGAAAAATAAATAAGTTTCATAAACATTAGAATCAAATTCAATAATTACTTTATTATAAATCATATATTTTTATATTTAAGAAATTTTATGAAATTTCACTACTACTATAAAACTTTCCTAGACGTGAATAGCATTGGGTTATTAAACAATAAAAGTATAAAAAATTATTATTTAATGACATTTATCATAATTTAAAATAACATTTAATGATTTTTAATCATCTTTATCATAACTTAAATAAACCTTTAATGAATTTTTCATAGTATAAATTTATATTTAATGAAATTTTATTACAATGCAGATATATATTAATGGGAAAAAATAATAATTTTTATTATTGTTTCCATAATGAAAATAAGGTTTAAATATATTTTTTAATTAATATTATTCTATATTTACTTATACTCAGAAAAAAAATGTAACCTTTAACTTATATTTTTTTATTTTTTTAGTTTTATAATCAACTATAATTAATTTATTGCTAATAAAACTTCAACTAATAGAAAAAAGTATTCAACAATTTATTGAAATACAAAAATATTATTAAACTATATTATTAAAATTTATTTTATAGATTATTTTTATATTCTAATTTTGAATTTTTTTATATATAATTTTTTTAATTTATCGCTTAATTTTTTTTCAAATAAAAATAAACGAAATTTTTTTTTTTTAATATTAAAAAATTATGTGTAATATAAAAAATAATTAGTACTTTTTTATTTTCCTATATTCAATACAGAACTAATATAAAATAATATTTTCGTAATATAGTAAAAAAAAATTATTACTAACAATTATAATGGTTTAAATGTAATAAAATCTCTAATAAAATAAATTTTAACTTGTAAATTATAAATAATGATTATAGTAAAACAGATATAGGATATAGTAAACATTAGTTTAGTTTATGGGAGATAAAATATTTAGAATAATAAATTATGAAATTTTTTAATTATGTTTTAAAATTATATAAATATAAAATTAAACATTTTATTATTTATTATTAACAAATTATTATCTTTCTAAAATTTTTACCTCTTTTTAAAAGAATCTAATATATTTTTAATCTTTTTAAATGATAGTTATAGGAAGTTTGTGAAGATAAGAACATTTTTACCTAATTAGATTTTTGTTTTGATGAGTTTTCATTATTCTATTTGACCTTAAGGGTTAGATTTATAGTAGCTAAATGTGAAATTGGGAATTTTAGTGCATATGTCCCTTTTTTTTTAATGTGTTTTCATGTTTACTTAGATCATGTATTTGATTTGTTGATATGATACATATATGAGTACTAGAAGCTTGCTCAACTTTGTGAGTAGAAGAAGAATATTTAGGTAACCAAGTAAGGGAAGCTAGTGATTGGTTTAATTTGTTTATTGGGTTAGAAATATTGATTTGCTCCTTTGCATTGTTGGCATATTGAGAAATTGACTTGATTTAGGAATTTTTGTCTTGTTTTAAGAATGTGTATCTTGGATAGATTGAACTTGGATCTTTGATTTGGAGAAAATTGATCCTAACATATATTAAATTGATGATAAAACTGGTTGAATTGGAATTGTTGCTTTTATTGATTTTTTGAATGAGTTGGGAAATTATGTAAGAGAGTCACTAAATTTGTTTTAGTCTACCTGATTTAGAATATGATAAAATTTACATTTATACTCTTTTGAAGTATTAGAATGGGAAAACTGATGAAATGATTCGAAATTGAACCTTCTACATAACTTTTTGATCTTTTTTATCTGCATAATTCTCTGAGCGAAATTGGAAATTCGTTAAGCAGAATGATTCTATCTGCTTTCGGGTTGAAATCTGTACTAGGAGTTTCACTTAACGGATTTGTCCCCGTAGTTACAGTGTTCTTGGGTGTACCATTTGCTAAGCAAATTGCATTCCGTTGAGCGGATGGGATGTTTGCTAAGTAGATTGGTTATAATTTTAGGATTGATTTCAAGCCCCAATCCACTTATTAGTTTCGGACTGAGCGGATTTTTCCTGGTCTGAGAAAAAATATTCATCTTTATTTTAAGAATGATGCCATGTGTGATTAGGAAATCTTATGAGAATATGATGGTTGAATATGATATGAAATTGTGGCTTGGGTGACTTCTATTAAGAGGAGGTGCATTATTTGATTTGAATAACTCTAAATATGGTAATTTAATGTGTATTTGTTGAAGGATATTATATGAAATATCCATATCTTAGTGATAATTCAAGTCATATAGACTAAAATATCATATAGTGAACATTGATAAATGTTTCACTAATTATCTTAAAAGGGTGATTGAGTGAGATTACCATGATGTGGTGTTGGTTTATATAAAGTGAAATGATAAGTGACAAAAATCTAGTAAATCAATTGTGAGAAAGGTCATTGATTTTACAATAAATGTTAACTTTAGATATCTAAAATCAATACAACCTTCTTAAATTTGAATGTATAACATTTTAGGTACACATTTACATTTATAATCTGACCTTCATTTTAATAAAATAAATATTTTAATACTATTATATTTTTTCAATAATATTTAATAATAATATTTATTATAAATTTTATAAACTATGTAATAGAAATAATACTTATAATTTTTTTTATTGATACTTAAAATAAACCTATTAATCTTAATATATTTTAAATATGTTACCATTTTCACCTAAATAAAAATCTATCATATTTCTAAAAATATGAATTACTTATTCTTAAATATATATATATATATATATATATATTTTTAAAATTAGCTTGAACTCTTTTTAAAAAATTTAAGTTGAACAAATAACATGTCTAATAACACTATATCATTATTAAAATAATAATACAATTTCTAAAAAATATCATTATATATATATATAGATTCATCTATTTTAAAAAATAAGAATTATTATTTTTTATTTCTTATAAATTAACAGTTCAAAAAATTAATTATTTATCATATTTAAATATAAAATTATATATTTAAAATTAGGTAATAACTAAAAAATTAAGTTTATTTTTTGATTTAATTATAATATATTTATACTCATAAAGTTATGATAATAATAGATTTTTATTATATTTTTTAAATATAAAATTATATAATTTAAATATAAAAAAATATGAAATTATAAATAAAATAATAATTATAAAAATAAAAATAATAAAGATATTGCATATTTAACCTTTTCTGTTATAAAGTGTGTAATAATTTTATTTTAAAAAAATATTAATTTTTTAAATAATATTTAAAAATTTATAATAATAAAAATATATATTCAAATTAAATTATAAAATATTTATTTAAATTTTATATCAAACTAAAATCAAATCAAAATATATTTAATTTTTATATTTAATTCAAATAAATATTTAATAAAAATTTAAAATAAATCTAGTCTTAAAATTTCCCATTTAAAATTGATAAAAAATAAAATTTAATAATAAAACAAAAATACTAATCAAAACTAACACTAAATTTGTATTGGATTTATTAAATTTTTCTTAAACTATCTGATATAGAAAAAAATCAAATCCAATTATTCCTTATATTTAAATATAACATTATAAGTTTAAAATTAATTAAAAATCAATTAAAATAAGTAAATATATTTCTTAAAATTTATTTTATGGTTTAATAATATTATATTTTTAATATATTTATACTTATTATAACATGATAATTAATTAATTTGATAATTTTTCATATAAAATTGTGTAATTTAATGATAGATATAAGAAAAATTAAAATTATGAATAAAAATAATATAACGGAAAATTAAAATATATTTTTCTTTGTAATATGTTTAATAATTAAAATAATTATAAATATAAAAATATATTTAATAATTTTATAATAATAAAAATCACAAAATCAATCAAATAAAATATTATTTTTCTGGATTTAGATTTTATATTAGAATAAAATAAAATCTGAATTTATTTAAATCATTATTTATGAAAAATTGAATCAGAATAATAACACAATCATTAAAATCATATCAAAATCATATCAATACATAATAAAATACTCGAGATAAGTTAGTGTAATTAAAACTATAATCGAAATTCATAAAAAAAATATTATCTTCTAAATACAATTTATTATGTTCGTTAGCTTCACCGTATGTATTACGAGTCAAGATCATATATCTCTTTGGCTTATAACTCATAACAAGTATATAATCTCTCAAAAAAATTTATTATATTAAATTTTTAATTTAAAGACTTATATTTATTATAATATCACATATGAATCATATAATTTCCTATTCGATTATCTGTGTTATCTTTCAACAACGATTTCAAATAAGATAAATTCAGTTAAAATAAGAAAATTCCTAACATTTTATTATTATTTGTATATACACACCATATAGAAGTGACAAGAACCTTTATTAATTCTTACTACCTCATCTTTTCTTTTATATGAATCTAGATATTAATAGAATTACAATGTCTTATTGAATTTTGTCTAAATTTAGTGTACGTACATCATATTCATTTTTTTTACATAAAAAAACATGTACTTAGATATCTATTATTCTTACAAAACAATCATAAATCCACATAAATTCATAATTCAACATTTTTTATTTTCAACATATTTATTATCTCATCACATTATAATTTATATAATTAACCATTACCTACAATCAATACTTATCTCTATTCAAATAAAATAATTCAAAATAACATACAATTATATATTTAATAATATTCAAAATTTTATTCATCATTTAATTATCTTTTATATTAAATTATTAGTTGAAATTTATTTTCACAAAAATAACTCATTTTTTTATATTTAAGTTATGAGTAAT
The DNA here is from genome assembly GCA_016859785.1 of Macrotyloma uniflorum. Lineage (NCBI taxonomy): Eukaryota > Viridiplantae > Streptophyta > Magnoliopsida > Fabales > Fabaceae > Macrotyloma > Macrotyloma uniflorum. The sequence goes on along the minus strand of BDMB01000023.1, from coordinate 1,206,943 downwards.
TTCTTGAAAAAAATTTTATTATTTAAATATTATCATGTTAAAAATTTTATATCATTTAAAACATAAAATTATATATAAAATATATTAGTAATATGATATCAGAATTTTTATATTTTATTTTTTTATATATATATATATAATTTTTCTTAATAATAAATAAAAATAAAATAAAATTATAAATTAAAAAAATATTTTTAAAAATAAATAATTCAAGTGACGCAATCCAATTAATAATGGATTGAATAAAAAAAATTTAAAACTCAATAAAATCTAAAAATTTTTGATTGATAGATTTAATTAAATTTAAAATAAACTAGTCAAATATCATTCCCAAGTTTATAAATTAGTTGTAGGTATCTAAGTTTGAAGAGGAATTAATTTTCGTTTGACACTTAGTGTAAGAAAAATATAAACATAAATAATGTATATTTCTACTATTAATTAAATTTTATTAAAAATAATTTTAATCATAAAATTTATAAGTTTTAACAAGACTTAACCAATAAATTAATTTTGAAAAAAAAATGTTGCTAAGATGTCTCGTTAACTATTTTTGTAGTCTTAATGTATAAATTAGTTCCCATATATAAAATATTAAAAGTAAATTACAGGAAAAAAAAATCATAATTTTTATTATTTTTAACCACCATACAGCAAATATCGAAGATTGTTAAAAACCTGTTACCTAATGTCATTTGGTGGATACATGTTTATTTATAAAACAACTTAAACATGAAAAATACGAGTCCAAAATAAGAATATTAAAATGAATGTGTGATATTATATTTAAAAAAGATTAAATAAGAAATTATGATATTTTAAAAAACCAATACAACATTTTTATGAGAGAGGTAACACGATATTGGTGAAGGTAGTTTGGATATATAAAAAGATTACAAGGGATTATGATTAGAAAAAATAATTGCCTAATATAAAAGAATATTAGTAACAAAAAAATAATAAAAAAAGAAACAAATAATATAAAAGACTATTAAAAAATGGAAAAAAAAAATTTGTGTATGTATATCACACTGATTAAAAAACATATTCAAAAACATGAGTTGGTTTAACAATATAATGTTTTTAAAAGAAGTTATTTTTTTTTACTGCATCCCTATAAAAGGCGATAGGATAGGATGTTTGAATAAGATCAGAGTTAGGGTGTTGGAGAAACGAAAACGAAAATCAGTTGGCGTGACAAAGAGCAGAAAAGAAGAGGGAATGGAGCAGGAAGAGCACGAAGTGTACGGTGCAGACATTCCCGACGAGGAGGTTGACATGGACGCCGACGCCGAACAACAAGATGACCAACTTCCCTCCAATCACACAACCAAGGTGAGTTAGGGTTCGTAGTTAGGTTACGCTGCTTTTCTTCTTTCTCTCTCCTTAGCGTGAAATCAACTAGTTTCGTCAAATTCTCAGGAATTGGAGGACATGAAGAAGAGGCTGAAGGAGATCGAGGAAGAAGCTAGCGCCCTTCGCGAAATGCAGGCCAAGGTTGAGAAAGAGATGGGCGCTGTTCAAGGTAGGTTTGCTTGTTTTATTCGTTCAGATCTCTCTGTTATTTGGCGCTATTTTTGTGTCTTGACTTCAATTTTTTCTTTTATTTTTGTTTTATGTCGTTTAAGATTCGTCTGGTCCTTCTGCAACTCAAGCTGAGAAGGAAGAAGTGGATGCTCGGTCAATCTATGTTGGTAATGTGAGGGCTGCTTATCTTAATTGTTCTTCCGCTTTTTCTTTTTATACTGCTTTATTTATAGTCGCTTCGGACACTGTGTTAGTTGGCTGATATAGCTGTTTGTTGGTTTGTGCTCTACCGTGATGATGCTTGCTAGTTGTTGGTTCTTTGTTCCAGTTCTTTAATAACTTTAGGGTTTTTAAGGACTTTTGAGTATTTCTTTTGTTGCTATTAAATTCACCTTGTTGATTAAGTTCTTTGACATTTGTCATGTTGGTGAGGAATTATGAAATTTGGATCTGCGCGTTATGGTGAGGATAAATCTTGCTATAGTTGTAGCAGCTTTCCTGCCATATGCTGATAAAAATTTGTATAGCCTGTTGTCAAATGATGGTGGATTCGTGGGTAGTTTTGACCTATGACAGAAGTCCTAGGGAACCGTATCACCAATAGTCTTAAAAAAATTGCTCAGGATCTTGGTCCTCAATCAAATTTTAAAAGCTGAGATCAGTAACTGCACGATGTGCTTTTTTCTTCTTCTTGAAGAGGGGATTCATTCTTGGAAAGTGTGTAAATAGCGTCCTAGATTATTTGTATACGAGCTTAGCATAATATTGCATTTATGATAAATAGTATAATGTTCTTCATATTGAAATTACCTTGGTATCTTTAATGGTATTTGCTCTGCAGTGTTTTGCGATACAGATGCATCACATGCCTATCTTTTCTCTCTCTGAACAGTCCCCACTAAAAGTGAACCACTGTGATAATGGTTGTCAAACTTGAGTGTTGACTTGTAAACTTGGACAAATTTATGAGCTCACTCCCCCAGATTCATCACACGTCTCTCTTTTCTCTCTGCTCTATTGTTGTTAAATATAACACTACTGTTTTGCAGAAGTTGTCAGAGTTTACTGTTGCAGTCACCATGGATGTCATGGTTGCAGCATGCATCTTGCTTCGAATCCCCTGCCTATTGAACTTTTTAGTTAATACTAGGCCATTTTTATGCATTTTAATTTTATTTGAATACAACTTAATTTTGATCCCAGAGTAAATATTAGTCAAATTAACTTTCCATTAAATTTTCAATAAATGCTTGTTACTCAATCTACATTACTTCTTATTTATTCACCGTTTGAAGTCACGGTAGGGCACATTGTTCTCTCCTCAGTTATGCAAAGCTTGCTCTACCAAGTGCATTAGGGTTCGTCTGTCTAATTTCCAAGGCTCTGTTCATTTCTGTTCCCAAAGCTTGATTCTGCAAATCTGTTCAGCGAGTCCATTAATCTCCCTTCATATTTTTGTGTACTCTGTTACCACTGTGTCATGTATTCTCTCTGCCTCTCTCTACTAAATTTTCTCCATCCTCTGTTTGTTATCAAGTCTCTGATAAATTGTGTTTTCTGGTGGGATAAAACATAATACTTTGAACTTGTAATAATATTCGTAATTTATCTCATCTCTCTGTTCTCTAGACTTTCTGTTAAATCTTTAAATGATTGATATTTTTTGAATCCTACTCCTTGTAGAAGTCAAATTTTTTTAAGAATAGGTGTCCAATGCTTGTCATTTCGATTGATTGGTTTTCCTGCTAATGACCAGCTGAATTGATGAAATTGATTTCATCAATTCCAGTCATACAGAACCTTATATATGTGTTATTATGTTGTATTAACTAGCAAAATAATTGGTATAATTAGGTTATTATTGGCTTTACTTATTGGGAATTTAGATGAAAATCAGTTAGACTAAACCTCTGGAAGTCTAAGTTATTTACAGGAAAGGAAAAATGGTGTCAAACAAAAAATAAACAGCACAAGATGCAGAAGACATGGTCAACCTGATAATAACCCTACTAGAGTACTTAATTGCTTTCTATAATGTAGAGTCATGAGGTGCAGCCTTGCCATGAATGAGTGCATCACGTTTTTGTTGAACAGCAATAGCTGACTGAATTGTGGGTAAGTAGTGGACAAATCATGACCATTCAGCCACTGTGGTTAACAGACCATTAATCCTTGTTTTGCCACCAATATTACATTGGCTTGAGTAGAACTGCACCTGAATTTTTTAAGTTAAGTTTTGTGTTCGAGTCCTCTGGATGAAATAAACATGGTTGAAAGGAGTTGTTATTCCGTTAAAGTTGGTTAATCAGGTTTTTGGGCAGAGATTAATTATTGGTAAAATTGGTTAATATTTCTCACATATAATGTGGAAACAACAAAAAATCCCTGTTTTTCCATCATTTTGTTTGATTATACTTAAGATTTCTTTGGAACTTTTTGAAATATCATACCTTTTTCCTACCTCAGAAGAAAAATGGGTTCAAAACCCTTCAGTACTTAAAGCATGGTTCAGTAGGTCACTGCTCTGTTCCTTGCACTACTTCTCTTTGACAGATGACTTGTTTTCCAGCAAAGTCTTTGCTTTTCCCTTCTGGAAGACCCTTACCCAGACTATATTCGTTTACACACGCATGTGCTTGCCCCTTTTTGTTTTCACTACTACTTCGTCCATGATTGCATTCTATGCTACTCTTTTTCTGTGAGATGCATTCTCTATTCTGTCTTTTCTTGCTGTTGTTTATATCCATACCTTCTTTAGTGCAGCCATGACATCATGTCAATGTCACAACCAGCCCACAAGACCAGCTTAGTTCTACTCATCATTGCTAACGACCTGTTAATTATCCTTTTAGATTAAGATTATTGTGTATCTAGACTATATTTTTATTTTTATTATTAACAATGATATTTAATTTTTTTTTTTTGTGTGCTATGTATGTGAGTAATATAAATTTCATATATCTCCAATATAGCAGCCATATCAACTATCTTGTTACAGTGTTTTTGAAGTCTGCTGCTCTGTGCTATATACTATTCAGAATTGACAATGCTATGCTTATAATTTACCTCGTAACTGAAATCTGATGACCGTTGCTACAAAATTTTAAGGCTGCAAGATTTACTGAAACCTATCCAGATTTAGCGAAATACTTATGTAAACTTAAAAAAACCAAATTTATGCATTAAGGCTTCAAAACCTATCATTTACACTTCTTATGGAAATCTTATAAATTATAATTGGACCAACCTCAGACTTCATGTTAATGCTCATCTTAAGCATAATCCTTTTGCTACTTGCAGTGAAACCACATTAATCTATTTGGCGACCTGAATGTGATAAGATCTAGTGCGGCTTATGATTACATGTTTATTGCATGTTCAATTTCTCTGTTTTAAAAATCTTTTATAGCTTTAATAATGTTTTAATTTATTTGACTGGTTTCAAAATTATGTTTCAGGTTGACTATGCATGTACGCCTGAAGAAGTCCAGCAGCATTTTCAGTCCTGTGGAACTGTGAACAGGGTGACCATACTGACAGACAAATTTGGTCAACCAAAAGGGTTTGCTTATGTAGAGTTTGTTGAGATTGATGCCGTTCAGAATGCTCTCCTGCTTAATGAATCAGAATTGCATGGTCGACAACTCAAGGTTTTACCATCAATTAATCTATGTAAATTCAAATTAGTCACTCCATGCTCCTTTGGTTATACTTGAAATATGGTTTTCCCTTCAGGTGTCAGCCAAGCGAACAAATATTCCTGGAATGAAGCAGTATTATGGAAGAAGACCTACTGGTTTCCGATCTAGGAGGCCTTTCATGCCTGCCCCATTCTTTCCACCATATAGTTATGGGTAAGCAATTATTAGAAACTGGAGTAAATGAACAATTTGTCTTGGGTTCACTGTTGCTTTCCTTTGTCTCTGTTGTGTGAATTTTTAGACTTGGTAAAAATGTTTTTTCATTGAAATGGTGTTTTACGTTTAGTCTGGCGTTTCAGTGTAACGAATATTTTTGCTTGTATGTCTGTAATACATCTCATGATAGGTCTCGCGTTATCTTTTTCTTTACATCCTTGTAAACATGTATGTTAAGCTAGAGGAACCTCATGTTTAATATGCAATCCTATTACCATGACCACCTAACAATACAACAAAATGCTAATTAGTTTATTTCTTTTAATTTTTATGGGCACACTAATACAATTTTTCTAAAACCTATTTTAATTTTCCCCGTGTTCTTTTAATAGGTGGAATACATTGAATGTATAAACCTTTTAAAATTTTGGTGTTTGAAAAGATGATCCTCTCATTGGTAAATAACATTATAAATTTATAATATTATATTATAGAGAGAAAGACACAAAATAACTTAATGGGCCCTAGCCCTACAGAAATAATATTGGGGCAAATTATAATTTTTGTGATTCTCTCTCATGGTGAAGTTGTCGTATTTCTTACTAACACGAGAGGATGTAAATCCAATTTAAAACCACATAGATTGAAGTTCCATATTGGTGAGCTTTACCACTCAGTACTAGAGTTTGAATACTGCTGACAGCACTTTGGCCTAGGTTATGCCATCAAATGCTAAGTGGGGACTTGCAGCAATACTGTGAGAGAGATCACCGCACTCCGCACCCACAAAATAAAAAGAAAAACACGAAGAAGACCATAGATGCACGAATGCCGAACATGTTATTGAATAAGATCTGTTTTCACTTGTTATTAGGAGGAAAATAAATCTTGTCAGCTATCTATGATTGCATTTTATCACTTGATATAAACATGATAGTGTGAAAAAGTTTAATTTAATGACAATTGATGAAAAAAGTTTTAATTGCTCTGATTTGTCTTTCCTTCTGATTTGTTAAAATGTTATTCTTTGTTCCCGGGGCCTTACCTTTTATGACTATTATTTTTTTACCTGCAGAAGGGTTCCAAGGTATAGAAGACCCACTCGATACAGGCCATACTAGTGCACATTCTCAGTTTGATAGGTGATCACATTTATTTATGATGAGACAAGGCGTTGTTAATTTGCCATTGTAATAATTCTCGTTGTTGGAGCAAGAACATAAAGCTTCCTTTTCACAGAAGTTAGATGCCCTTGCCAGTTAACGCTGTAGAATGTATGATGCGGATAGTTTGATCACTTCGTTACCCATCTTGAATGTTCATAGAACTTGGCACTCAAGGTTTTATTTATACAGTGATGGAGGCAACTATGCAGGGAAAAATTTCAGTAGTTTATTAGATTGAACATCAAAATTAGATTATTTAGTGTAATGTTGGATATTTTGAAGACTTGATGTTAACTGTGTTGGAATTGGTTACGTGCCACGGAAGTCAGTTCTTATAGCTATAGCTTGAAGTATGTTTACTGTTGCGTGAAATATCCTATTCAGGAAATTTAGGTTACTAGAAAATGATATTCTGTTTGTGAACTTCCATAGGCTGTGTTTTTGTAATGTGTTTGGTTAGTGTCGTGCTAGTCTCTTTTGTGGTGGCACAAATTTTAATTACAAGCTTACCATTTGTTTTTGAAATTATCATTAACTGTTTTATGAGAATGATAGCGATTAAATTGACTGGCGATAATTTCAAAAGTTTAAACAATTTTTTTAGTTGAGGAGCTAAGGATGTGTTTAGAAAAAAATTATGTAATTCTTAAGATTATATTAACTTTCAGATGGTTCAAGCATTCAGCTTATTTTATAAAAAGATTATTTTTAATTAAATAAACTGAAATTAAAAAGATATATTTATTCCACGGGTGTTTCTTTTTACACTTATCATCTCCCAAACATTCTGAAATGAGTGTTTCAGACTATATTTTTATTATTCCAAAAACTTGATTTCAAAATGAATTGGCTGAACTAGGAATATATTTAACTGTAGGAAGTCGAACTCTTATGCATTTCATTAGTGACAGCCATTATGCTTTCACACGTGGCATCTCGGTGGAAAATTTCATGTTTGATAATTGACAATAGTAGTTTTTATTTTTTTATTATGCTATTCTGTAAAAAAAGCTATAACAAAATAATTTGTCTGTAATTCATAAAATCTTCAGCAATATTACAGCGACGCACTCGGGTTTAAAATTGGTTCTACATGATATATATATCTTTTCTTTTTGAAATCATATTTTATTTGATTTTTGAGAAAAAAGAAATTAATTGTTAATAAAATATTGGCACTATCTTGAAGACTAAAAATAAAGGCTCTAACCTTTTCATACATTTGTACTCCCTAATATCTATATTTTACAATTTAATCACAAACATCTCACACAGAGCAATTCTAGTTTAGGTACATTCATTCACTCAATCATTTACCCTTCCTTGTTCGGTTGATTTCAGGAACAAAATCTTTTAGTCTTCGGTTTTTGATATACGGCCTGATATTTGAGGCAATAATGCTCCTTTGCTCAATTAAATAATAAGCCCTCAAAACTTCATGATCTGTTAAAGAGTTCTAATGTTTCACAAGAATTAATGTACAACAACCGTCCAAAAAATCATTCTGAAAATAGCTGGACCCTGTTAACATAGCAAGAAGATGCAGGATCTTGGAGGCAACTGCAAAATGCATCCTCATCCTTAGGAAATGATGTTGGTAGAGGATGGTCAGGAATGACACCAACCTACATGCAAATGCAGGGTATTAGCGAGGGAAACCAGTTTAAGAGGTGGAGAATCAAGAACAACCTTGTCAATATCTGTATGTGCAGGTGTCTCATAGCGAGCAACTGTAACAACTAATCCAGAGCCATCTGAGAGCTCAAAAACTGATTGGATCTTCCTGCATGTGTATAGATCACATATTAGGAAAATAACAAAAATTTTAATTTGTTGGGTTTGAGCTCAACCAAAAGTAACTACCCTTTTCCATATGTTGGCTCTCCAAACAATATGGCCCGTTTATTGTCTTTCAATGCACCAGCTAATATTTCACTCGCACTTGCAGTTCCCTTGTTTACCTGATACAGGCTCAAGATATTTCATTACTCTTAACTATACAAACGAGTGAACTATGAACACAGAATAAACAAACTTCTAAGGTAACAATTACATAATAACTGTACAAAGTTCACTCCCTACTTTCACATCTTCACAACATTTTTGGACCTAGCAGGCATCGGGTGGCACAATCCCCCTAACTATTCCCATGACTAAAAATAATCAATCCATACTCCGCCGTGTAGTCTATAAATAATCCTAACAACTATTCATCATCCTCAAATTCAAACCACTCGCATCCCTAAAATTCCCACAATATCTAAATCTCATTCTTTTCTAAAAGGATCCTTAAACTAGTATTAAATTCTGACAAGATGCACTCTCAACTTATAGAAGGCAGATGTAATTACATCGCAAGCTCCAAAGTAATTATGAAACAAGTAGAAACCTTTCAACTTATATTGAGGAATCAAGCCTAATGCATGGAAACTTAGTGTGAAATATAGATGTATATTGTTAATGGTAGAGTTTAGATGTTGTGCATATTATATTACAGTAAAAAAAATACAAAACAAAAATGGTTTGAAAAATTGCCTATAAATCACAATGACATGAGAGAATATTGTAACTATGATGTAATGAGTCAATGGAACTATCAAACACCCCCAACTAATTATTATATACTATCCCTGCATCTCTGTTCAGTGCCACTTGACTCTCTTGAAAGCTCCTTCTCATGCCAACGCAACTAGACATCAATACTTGCATGGTCTGCAAAATCATGTTTAAGGAACTTGCCCATGAAAATCATGAGAACTATCATATCTCTCTACTATGCATTTGAGCCTACTCTTTACTCGATAATGAAGCAACAGAAGAAAGCAAAAACGTACCAGTACAGCCAGGGGTTCTGAAGTTGCCAGTGCACTACTTCCATCTGTATCAAGTATATCTCGAACACCACGACTATCACAAATATACACAATCACCCCTTTGTCCAACCTGTTTGATAATACAGAGAGTCTTCCATATTATTGATTATTGAAAGAATTTCACAACCTATTTTAGTTACGCAAACAATTTTAAATATTATGAGGTGTTTCTGATAATATGGTTTGAATATTTCTGATCTATAAAAGACAAGAACGATGGAATAACTATAACCTGTACTATCAAGCAGAATTCAAGTGCCACCAGCAAGATATTATACATAATACATGGTGTAAATTTTCCAATAGTTGATAATCATATCTTACCAAATTTTGGCAATCTCAATTCCTTCTGGGAATAGACCACCACTGCAACAAATATAAGCTTCAGAAAGATAGTGATGAAAGTACATAATAGGAAATGTTCATCGCTGAATCACCTATTATCTCTAAGGTCCAAAACAAATGCATTAACATTATCACTCCTTAATGTACTGATTGCTTCTTTGATAGCACCTGCAGGGGTGGCACATCCACCAAAAAGAAAGAAAAAGACAGACATGCAGAAACATTTTTCATCATCAAAGAAAACAAAGAACCAGTATGGTAATGACAAAAATATCAATATTTTCAATAATGCAAATCATACTAAATAAATCTAAATCAAAAGTGAAGTAGAAATTTCATATCCAACGTTGCCTTTAGTGAGTCAAATGATTTATTGTACGTATATGGAAACTGGAATGTGAACATAGTTTGAGTTGATGAATTGAATGTTATGTTTAAGGAAATAACGTAGTCAAGAGATCAATTTCTTGATCATAAAGAATGTAAAATTTAAAGAGAAACAAAATAATAAGAAGCACAAATATAACATGGAATATAAATACAACAACACAGACCCAGAAATGGTGGCTTCTGGTAGTAGGTTTACTAGGGATTAGTATGGAAGAGGAGCTTTAAAAAATGGAAGAGAAAAAAAAATTGATATGGATGATGGGGTCCTGCGTCACTGCCCCTCTCCTAGTGTCCAATGTCTTTAGAATCGGGGGTATTTACAGGAAAGACACAGAGCAAAGCCCTATCCTACCCTTCTGTGAAGAAAACCCTGCTAAATGCATGATTAAGTGAAACTTGCTGACCAAGGTTGCCCTGGCCAAGGCTGAGCTGCTTATGCTTCGTATTTAGACATGGTCGGTGGCAGTCCCAAGGTATTGTGAGCAGAAAATGACAACAAAAGGAATAAGGTGCTTCTATACTCCTAGGGCAAAGGAAGTAAGGCTTCCTTAGGGAGCAATGTTTCCACAGGATATGAGACTTCCTTGAGTATTGAGGCCTCCTTTGCAAGTACAAGCTGGTATACTCAAGATCTACAATGATACTTTACTGGTACTGTAGTTCTGACAAATTCATGGTAAAGCTATCCCGATGACTGAATTTAATGCCATAAAGTTGTTAAAAATATATGAAGTATGTGATCTATTATTAAATTTTAGCATTATATCTTTTTATTACTATTTCTTTTGGAGGGAGAGGGGGGATCATTATTGGTTGTGGCACCACAGCCATTATTACTCTGTTCTTTTCTTTTCTGCTAAAACAGTAAAATGTAACTAGTTAAGAGAAATATGGAACTTCAGATTATCAACCGAAATACAGTAGCAGCTTTGTAACATATCACACATAAACAATCCAGATATGACAATGAAAAGCATACATAAAATGCTCAAGAATAGTTTTGGGTATCTTTAAATTTGTTGCTTCAGTCTTTTAAGTATACTCCATAAAACAGTTAAAATTCTTGATGATACTTATTTTAAAAAAAAAAATCAGTAATTGCTCAAACTACATATTCCTGGAGAAGGGGAGGAGTACAAATGGTGCACCAGAGACACTTTGCAACTCTTGCCCAGACCAAACTGCTGAGCATAGTAAGAACCATGCTTTGAAATATTAGGTTCAAACAAATGTCACACGAGTAAAGCATTTTAGAAATTATCCTTTTACATAGTAGTATAGAATCAAGAAAAATTGTGCTGAACCCACCAATTAGTACTTACTTGAAGCCTTCTGGTTGAAAGATGTTAGTTTTATATAACCAATTGTTGGGGAATCATTTCCTGAAGCAGGTAGCTTGCAGAGTCTTGACTTCACTGGATTCACTGAAACTTTCTCTCGCCTGATGCAGAAACTCAGGTGTTTAGTTTTTTAATTAGAAACAATATTGAAGTTTTGGAAGAAAGAGCAAACATTGTTTAAGCCTACCTCCAGGTATGATACTACAATAAAAACAGAAAAACTTAGGAGGGTTGACAATGGTAACAAAGAAGAGTTAACCATATTAATGTGGAAAGGAAATGAAACTAACGTTAAATCCAGGTGTTTTATGTCCAAACCACTACGAATGGTCAAAGCTATAGAGCTTCCTTCCGGTCCCCTGCAATTAATTTTAAAAGTTAATACAATCAATAGATAAGTTCAAGGCAAATAATGAAAGTTCATTTTTTAAAATGGATGTTTCCATTATGTTTCAATTAACTAAAACCTCATAACTGGCTCTCATATTAGAGTAACAACAAAAAGACAGAGATGCTAAATAAGGGACAATCTTGTAAAACTAAGCAGACGGCAGTCACCAGATAAAGAAACAGAATGCATTAGTACAGTATTTTTAGTTATATCAACATGGTGTTGCAAAAATTTTAAGAAGTAAATGCAGTCCTATTCCTTGTTCTTTCTTCAGAATATTCGCAATTTTTTTTTTTTTATATAATTTATTCCCCCCATTTTGTGGAGGAAAATATTTATTTGAAAGCACAAGTGAAATGTAGGAGAAAAGACCCACTGTAGGCGTTCAGCTGCATCATACAGCCCCATATTTTCTGTGCTTGTATCATCAATTGCTAGAATAACATCTCCAGATGAAACACCAGCTCTATATGCAGGACCTCCTGGAGAAGCTGAAATGACGACAAGTCCACCAGTTTTAATGTCAGCTTTGGTAGGGTAGCCTATTGATATCCCCACTCCAGTTAAAGCGCCTTGAGTTCCAGACTGCCTTCAACAAAAAATTAGTCCTTCGTATTAAAGTGTAGGGAAGCATATATTCTGCTAGATCGGAAAAACGGTATTATACAATATACAGCCAGGACAATGTGTAAAATAAAGCCAAAGGAAAACATAGAATGAGAGAATTGTACCCTCAAACTTCTGAACTTTTCAGGCTCCAAAAATCTGGTGAATGGATCATCCAATGTGGCAAGCATTTTTCTTATTGCCTTATCTGTGTCCAAATGCAATAACATCAATTTGAGGTAAAATGGTGTACTTTCTAGCACAAGGAATGATGCAATCCTACTAAATTTCAGATATCTCATAAACATGTATGAGACTTATTATGAAACAGTGTGGAACCTTCGTTTATTGAAGATAGCAATCAACATTGGAATCATTAAGAAAAACTTCCTCAGTTATCTTGATCCATCTGGACAAGGTAGGCAAGTCAATAAGTTACCAACTGTGTCATTTTAGTCATTATTCACTTATGTTTGATCCTTCAAATTTAAAAGTATGAAGTACATGTTTCTTCACAATAAAAGCCATATTCAGTCCGTCAAGGTTATTCTCATATTGTTTTCCAGCATAAGATAGACGAAATAAAAGTGGTTTATCATAATTCCGATGTAAGTGGCTTATCCTCTATTAGTTCTCAGTATTCAAGAAAATTTTAGTGATATTGCTTCTCATCATTCTGTCCAGATAACCATTTATTGGAATCGATAGTCAAGCATTCTACCACTCTTTCTGTTAGTTTGTGGAGATTTGTGAATACATTTTGCAGGCATCAATTAATACAATTTACTGAATTTAGTGATGTAGTAGGAATTAAAACTTTAGGGAGAAAATCAGAAAACAGAGATACACATTGTGGGTACAGAATTCTGGATGAATCTACTCAATGTCCATGTTATATAAATCTTTAATTACTCTATTCCAGGTCTAGTTCAAATAAACTTCTCATTAAGTACTTACAAGAGAAAAAAATAGGGAGGTGAATTAAACTTCTCCTATAAGTTAAAATCAGGTTACACACCTCATGTTTTGGAGAAAAGTTAAATCAAATTTGCAAGAAGTGAAAAGGAGAAGAAGACCAATTAGGACATCGAAGGAAGTCATCAAGAGAGATATTGTGGTATATATTATCCTTGAAGCTTTGGTCCTTTAACTATAATGAATGACATCATGTGATCCATGTCGTTGACCTCACCTAAAGAGGTAAACTTTATTGTTGTTGCTGTTGTAATAGAGAAGTTTGATTTATTAAATTTTCTTCTTTTCTCCTCTTATAATAATGTTCAAACTGGGCCTAATCAAATTCGATCTACTTATATTCACAACCTAGAATCTAGAGAGAGATTATGTTCATGATGCTATCAGTGCAACACTAATTCAGAGCAGTTGACTTTAGAGGTTAAATCATCAAATATCAAGTGCCAGCATTCAGAATAACATTACGTGATATTTCTGGATAAGTATAATTTGTTTAATCTTTAAACATTTTCCATCAAATTTTTATTGTCTCAGCTAAAATTTGGCCCAAGTTCAGTTAAATCCTTTTACTACTTATCAAGTAGACACGAAGTTTTTTGATGAAGAAATAATAATGTGATTCCACTCCTCAAAAACGAAGGCTAGCATGGCTGATTTCTATGTTGAAAACATAGAAAATTTACCATCATAGAATGCTGCCATTGTGCAGCAAGTTGAAAAACTATTAAAAAGGGTTGAGAGGGAAAGCTATACATGTCTCTTCTCGATTGTTCATTGGTTCATTGCGGAGTGCATCTTCTCTATACCTAAACCAACTCTGTCCATTAAAACTTTTATCAATATACGCTCGGTCAATTGTTCTCCACGCCTCCAGAAAGAGAAGATTCTCTTCAGACAGCCCCCCTAGAAAAAAGAACCAACAAATAAAAGACAAAATTAAAATAAGATTAAAAAAATTATATAAAAAATTAATCCAGTTATATTTTGAATTTGAATCATCGCTCAAAATCAAAGTGACTCACAGGATGGCTCACTAGAAGCCAGAGAAACAGACATGACCAACATCACTCCAGTAACCAGCCGCACAAAAAGAATAGAAGCATGCTGTCTTACGTTTTCTGAACAATCCTTCAGCCCTAGAAGACTGTTACATTTCCTCCTTTTGGAAATGAAACCCCACGTTGATGGAAAATAGCTACACTGAGGATAACAGATGCTGCTTATCCGTGACACAACCCCAATTGAAAATTCTCTTCCAGAATCCTTACTTCTATAACCAACACATTTCTTCCTTCTATGTGCCAATGGAAAATGAGATTCTATTACCCTCAATGAAAAACAATTCCACTGTGACACCTGCAGATAGTGCAAATTACAATTCAGTGAATACTTATTACGCAAATCAAAATATTCATGTCCTTCTCATTGATCATCTATCTATAAATTGGTTCATTACAGGGACAGATAAATAAAGGGTAGCGTTCAAAAATCCATTTTTTTTATTCTCAGAATCCAAACAGAACGTGAGAATGAAACGGGGAAATGGGTTAGAAAAAGTGGTGCAAGTGATGAGAAGATAAGGGAAAGAAGTGAGAAATAGAAAGGGAACCTTAGGAATGGAGATGGCAGGGAAAGGGGTATTGTGACAGCAACGAAGAGAAGAAGAAGCATTCACAGAGCTTGTAACGAACTCCATGGAAGAGAGAAGGCTGGCCCTTCACTTTTTCTCCTTTACATTATCGTTCATTTTGAAATAAAAAAAAGTATGGAATATTAAAAATAAACTATTCTTTTTAATAAAAAAAAAATTACCTTGTCTTGTATGTAATTAAAATATTTACAATTCCTATCAATGATGAGTGAGTTTATCTGTTATTATATTTTTCTATAAAAGATATTTTGTAATAAAATAAGTAAATTTAATTTATTATATGTTTATTTTAAAAATATGTAATTTTTTTATAAGTAATTTTTATCCATTTGTGGTGGACAAAGTTGATTTAAAAAAGTAATCTTTCCATACACTTGAAAAACAACTATAGTGGCGTAGCTAAATATTAAATAAAAGGTGTGAGTTGGTCCATTAAGTAGGAACCAAAAACTATGATTAATTAATTAATCTTATAATTAACGGATTAATTAGGGGGAGAGAGGCAATAGTGTGTGTAGTGTTGTAGTGTGGAGTGGTGTATAAGAAGAGTTCAGAATCGATGAACGAAAAATGCGGTTCGCGGAAGCAGAAAACAGAGATCGGGAATGCCATTGCTCATATCCAATTCCGCCAAAGCGTTCATCCTCTCCGCTGCCCCACACTCGAAGAGAATGTCCCATCCTCCCCCACTCAAAACGCGCCTCAGAGGCGTCGTTTTCGACATGGACGGCACCCTCACCGTACCGGTCATCGATTTTCCGGCCATGTACAGGGCGGTGCTCGGCGACGCGGAGTACGGCAGGCTCAAGGCGGAAAACCCTTCCGGCATCGACATTTTGGGTCACATCGAGGCCTGGCCTCCTCATGAAAAGCAAAAGGCCTACGACGCCATTGCTGAGGTCGAGCGTCAGGGCCTTCAACGCCTCCAAATCATGCCTGGTTTGCTTTGCATCCATTTTTCTATCTCTCTCTCTAACTCCTCTCTCTCTCTCATGAGGTGAGCATAAGTTTCATGCTCTTTGTGCAGGTGCTTCGGAGCTTTGTGCCATCCTCGATTCCAAGAAAATAAGGTTCAGTTAAGCGCACTTTCTTGTTCCTCTTGTGTTGTTCTCTGCTTTTTGCCGTATCGAGATTTAGTTAAACGCTGTATTGGCTGTTAGTCCGCTTCTTAAGTACGTACACATGGACCTTAACACATTGACTAATTTGGACCGTAACTAATTTTTGTGATAAAACTTTAACTACTTTGGTATGGTTTTCAATAAATAGTTGGAGTTTACCGTAGTATGTGTGATAAATGTTTGTATTAAAAGTCAAGATAGATAGATTACCGAGGTGGTTTTTCAATTCTGATAACAGAACAATACTCAAACCATTTAAGCAATAACTTCGTGTTGTTTTTCTCTATTGAAATTAAATTTTTATCTCAGAAGCCTATGCAAATCTTTATAAAATATATGGTCAAACTATTTCTTACCAAAAATAATAACAGCATAAGTATTTTAGAAACTATATTTAAGTTTTGTCCTTTTATTTATACATATTGTATGTCTATGCTAAGATTTTGTTAACATCTAGACACCAAGACAATCAATGAGTTAATAAAATCAATTGATTATTTATTTTTTACTTCATATATCTATGACTACTCTTAAAAGATTTTACAATGTGAAGTTTCTTTGTGATAATAGTATTTGTTAACCAACTGTGATTCCACTTGTTTGAAGTTGTTGTCCACAATAATAATGATATCACGATTTTTTTACCCTAGATTTTATGATTTTGGTTGTTGTGAAATGCGAATAAATTACTCATGGTATATTGCCTTTTTTAATAGGAGGGGTTTGATCACTCGGAACATGAAGTCAGCAGTGGATTTATTCCATGAACGATTTGGGGTGAGTTTGTCAAAAAAATGCAACTGTGTATATATTTATGTATATATACTATTTTTCTATATCTAGGACAATTGGATTGAATTGATATGTGAAAATGTGTATGAAATTAGGTTGTCCACATTTCTCCTATTTGAACTTTGTCTTTGGCTTTGGTATGGTATTATGCCAATATAACTAGAAGAGCGTGACAGGGATTTCGCACTGCAGCTTTCTTTTGTCCGTTGGCACAACATACATCAGTGTGAAAATGAAGTTATGTAGTTGTTGGTAGGGATGTTCGAGGTGCCGTTTGGTTTAGTTTTTCACCAAACTATATTCGAATCAAATATAAAAATTATTTGCAGTTCGGTTTGAAATAAAAAAAATCCGAACCAATTCAAACCAATTTTAACAGTTTGGTTTGGATTGGTTTTTGTGGTTTTTGTTTTTAATTTTTAATTTTTTTTATTAATAATTGATTATTTTTATCTTTTTAAATAATAAACTAATAAAAATATAACATTGTAGGGAAACATATTAATGAGTGAATGAAATAAAAAAAAACTTACCGCTTGGGATAAAAAGAATGATTAGATAGAGGGTGAAATGGTGTGGTGAAGATGGATTTGAATAAGAGTTAATGATAAAATAATGAAATCAGAATAAGGGAGTTTCGAGTAAGGAACCCTAAAATACATCTAAACCAAATGGAAGTTGTAACAGACAACAGTAGGTTTTCTTTGCAAAATAAAATTAAAAATAAATATAATATTATTTAATAATTGCGATTTGGTTCGGTTCGGTTTTGAAATACCAAATTGCAAACCGAACCGAACTGCGCGGTTCTAAAAAAAAGAATCCAAAGTGATTCAAAAACTTGCGGTTTTAATCGGTTTGCGGTTTTTTGAATCTGTTTTCGTTTTTTCTTGGATCAGTTCGGTTCTGAACACCCCTAGTTGCTGGGTGCTTGTATAGAATGGTATTTTGTTACGTTACATTGCATTATTTTCAAGAAAAGTTGGTGCAATCTTATGAAGATGGTTTTAAAAAAAAATCCTTCTTTCTTAAATATGCCATCTATGTTGGTGCATGTCATAAAGTCACTATGATTGTTTGTAACGGGAAAATTGTGAGTTTAGTGTAAGGTTATTCTCTAACTCTTTTTTCTCTTGAAATGTTAAACTACTATATGTTATACCTCATTTATGCAGATTACATTTTCTCCAGCATTAAGCAGGGAATTTCTTCCTTATAAACCTGATCCAGCTCCCCTACTGCATATTTGTTCTCTTTGGGAAGTTCAACCGAATGAAGTAATAATGATTGGGGAT
Organism: Macrotyloma uniflorum; assembly: GCA_016859785.1. Lineage (NCBI taxonomy): Eukaryota > Viridiplantae > Streptophyta > Magnoliopsida > Fabales > Fabaceae > Macrotyloma > Macrotyloma uniflorum. The sequence goes on along the minus strand of BDMB01000023.1, from coordinate 1,188,614 downwards.
AGCCTTAAAGATGATGTAAGTGATTCTTTTCCTGATAATGTGAGTATTCATGATAAATGACTACTGGCACACTTTTCATTGTAGCTGTGCATTGGGCAATTTCAAGTGCATTGCTTCTTGTTATTATCATTATTCGGAAATAATGCTTATAGATATTCTTGGTTTCTCTTTTCACATTTGATTACAAAGGAAAAATTGCAAAATCAAAGGCAGAACAGTAAATATTGCCATAACAAATCCTGAAACTAGAGAAAATCAAGAAGACATTTCAAATCTTTCACATAGAGTTGGTTCTATGATGCTGACTAGTGAACTTTCTAGTAAAAATATTCAGCATCAGCATGCAAACCAGTCTCTGTTTGCCGCTTGCAATAGATAAGTCCTGTGACTCAGGTCGTTATTTTATTCTGGATTTTATTTTCTTATGCCTATTGGTATTTTAATCTTAACATCATTTTATCTGGAAGTTTATGCCACTACAAATACCTGCATTTGATCAGTCATAGAATGAAGATTGTGCTGCAATAATAAGTGGCCCACAAGGGGAATAAGCTCTGTAAACAAAATGATGAATTCTATGCTTTTAACTTTTCCTATAACTATGTGAGAGACCAAAAGGAGTTTCATACAAGTAAATGTCGGGTACAGTTTCATACGAGAGGAGAAATATGGAGGAGATATTTAACAATAGGCCACAAGCCAAACAAATAAGAGAACATAATACCACCTACAAGCTAAAACCTTAAGGTATTAGGTCTGTAAGACTTTTTCATTCATATATTATTTAATTTTTTTTCATTTCTATTCAATGTGAGATTTCAACTCACTTGAACTTTAACAGTAGACTAAATTATATGGTAAACTATATTTCCCTCTTACGGTTTATTTAATTTAGTATCGTATGATGTTAATTTACCCATGTTAATAGTCCCCTCAAACTATGATAAAAAGAGGAAACTAGTATTTCCTGTTAAATTTAATAGTGGCAACTGTTCATGTGAGAGCCAAAGTAGTGTTTTATGAGAACGCATGCCAAATTTAATTGTGAGCAGTTTTATTTTTGTAAAACGGATTGTTATTTCCAACACAGCTGCAAACAAATTCCTTTCTATTTTATGCTCTGTTTCCTAGTATATTTATCATACTTGAAAGTATTTGAAATTAGATGGTAATTGATTTATGCTGCATTGCTTGTTTAACCCTTTTACAGGTGGCTTGTGGAAGGCGAGCAGGAGCCTTTACGTGCTTGCTCGATCAAAAAGGAATATATGATTCTCCCGAGTATGCTGATGTTGAATACAAACCAGATTTCAAGGTGTCTTCCCTTGCTGATGTTTACTCAGTTCTAGATGTAAATTTTGATCTGTCACCGTGATGTCAAGGATTGTTCACGTGCACCATTTGTTTTGGGTTTATGCTATAAGAGATATGTGGCATGTATTTTAGGGTAGTTTTTTTCCTTACCTTTTGTAAGGTCATGAAACAAAAATATCATTGGAAATTTTAGGTTGGAGGATTTAATAGGTGGCACTTTAACAATAATGTTGTAACTCATCTTAGATAACATGGATGCCATCCAAAATTACTGTTCTAGAAGTTAATGTCAGTAACAAGATACATTGGATTGTGCTGTACATGTTGCCTCTCTTTTGACTTGCGAGTTTTGTAGATGTTACTTCAGTTTCTTGGTCTCGTGGGTTCTGACACGATATTATGTCTAAGAGCTCACTTTCTTATACCTTATAAATTTCTGGGATCACTTCCAATTTATTGTGAAATATATTTTTACATTTTGGAATGTTCATTCCGGACTAAATAGGAAGAATCAGCTTATGTGTAATGATGTGTTTATTCAAGATTTCCCAAAGAGTCCAGTTACAATACTCTTTTTATGAGGGAAACTTACAGTCTTACATCAGCTTTTGTTAATCGTTCATTAATGACGTTTTGCTCTGCATGTTCCTTTGTTGGTGGCAACAAAAAGTACTCCACTATGAATTCTTTCACTACCCGTCAAACATGACATGCAACATTTATGATAATGGTTATTAGCTGCAAACATGGTACCCGCAGAATTTGTAATTTTATTGAAATAATTAGTAGAATCTAACAAACTGTGACTATTTCTCCTTAACCAATGCCCATGGGTTCGTATTAGAAAAATCGTTTGTCAATTTGATGGACGATTATTTATGAATTATTTCATTCTATTTAATGAAAAAGTATTTTTTGTGCCAATGAAACTCGTCAAAATTTTGCCACGTTTTTGTGTTGAAATTCCAAAATTTGTTTGAATAGCCCATTTCTACTTTACCAAGTGAAAAATGTCAAGCAGTATTTTTCTGCTAATTTTACTTGCGAACGAGAAACTGATAAAGTTTTACAATGACTATCAATTACTTAACCCTCCTCGCTTTTCGTGTGCTTGGGACCGAGTATGGAATGCACCAAAGAGAAACTAAATTTGACAAGAGCATATTATATTATAGCTTAGAAGACAAAATTAAAAATTATTTAAGAGAGACAAAGTTGCTGAAGAAGTAATACTCCAGTGAAAATACAAATATTCCTATATCCTATATCCTATATCCACTTTCATTTATCCTCCTAAACCACCATTTCATGATCCTGTACTTGATTGAATAGTTATCATTCACCCAGATAATTATGGCAATCTATCGAAGAAAGCATTCAAACTAACAACCCTGAAAAGCAAAAGAATTTGAAACAATGATTCATCATTTTTTTCCCACGGTGGCATGAATTATTGAATGCTTTCTTTTGAAATGAAGCTGCTAATGCTAATACATTTGAAATGAAGATCTTTGCATTCCAGGTCGTAAATCAGAATGTGGACTCCATGCGGATCCCCATTCTCCGGTCCCATCCTAGTGGGTAGCTAGCTTTCGACGCCAGTGCTGTAAAATAGGACTTGATTCGAAGGAAATGATTTTTACAAATATTATGGACCCTGTAGCTTTTCTCCCCCTTTTCCTTTTTGGTCATGGGTCCCTATAGTTTCGGATAATTAGAGCTTTTTCCTCCCCTCCCCTTTTCTTCTTCACGATTGTTAGGCTGCATGTGAACTTCCATGCATCTCATCTGCACGTTAATTAGTTGCTCAGTATCTCGGTAAACGTTTGCACTCACCATGTTCAAAATAAAGTTGTTCAAACATATGAACTAAAACCATCTGTAAGTTGGGGCTTTTCTACCGTTTTTCTCACTCAAAAATGAAATATCATATCCAGTTAGGTACTGAAATATCACCAAGCAAATGGTTTCAGAGTTGGCTGAGCTACAATGGCTGGCCTGGCCAGTTTTCAGTGTTTACTATAGACACTTCAAGATTTGCAGCACATCGATACCAGCAGAAGATTCAAGTCAGGATATCACTATCAGCACAACCATCTGACATTATTGATACAAGGTCATCAAGCATTCCATAGATTAAACTAGACGAAGGATGTGCTTTGTCAGCAACAGAAAAAGAATGAGTCTTTCCACTAATAGTTATCCAACTGCAACCTGGAACCTTTTTTAAACCTCTTTCTTTCATCATTGTTCTCACCTCACTTACCGCATCCCATCTTCTATAGGAAGCGTATGTATTTGAAAGGGATATATAATTCGAAGGGTTTTCAGGTTCCAGCTCTAAGAGATGCCTATAAGCCAGGTCTCTTGTTCTTGAATTCCCATGCATTACAGAGGCAGTTAAAAGAGATCCCCAAACACTTGGACCAGGATCTAGAGGCATTTCTATGATGAATTCCAAGGCTTGATCAAGCTGGCCTGACCTACCTAACATGTCCACAACACAAGCACATATTTCACCTGTCGGTTTTATTTCATACTTAGTCATCAGTGACTTATATATACTAATGCCTTCATCTACCAATCCTGACTTGCTACAAGCAGAAAGAACACCAACCACTGTTATCATGTCTGGTTTTACCCCTTGCTGAAGCATTTTGTGATACGTAATTACAGCTTCTTCTCCTCTCCCATGTAATCCATACGCAGAGATCATTGAACTCCAAGTTATAGCATCTTTGAAGTAGGAACCAGTTTCAAATGTCCTTCTTGCATAATCCAAACTCCCACTTTTGGAATACATGTCAATTAAAGCATTGCATAGGGAAACATCATCGTTTAACTTCATTTTAAAAGAAAAGCCATGTATTTGTTTCCCTCCTGTTAATCCAGCAAGCGAGGCACAAGCTGGAAGCACACTAACAAGTGATACTTTATTGGGTCGTATCCCACCCTTCATTTGCATCTCAAGAAGAAGAACCATTGCATCCTCTGGTGCTCCATTCTGCACATAACCATTCATCATTGCCGTCCAAACATATACATTTCTGTTTTTCATATGGTCAAACACCCTCCTTCCGATAACAACTTTCTTACTCCTGGAATACATATCAATCAAAGAAGACCCCAGATGCACATCTAAACCCATCTTCAAATCTAATCCATTCTTGACCACATAACAGTGAAGCTCCCTCCCATAATCCCAGTTTCCAGAATCGCTACAACACACAGGTAGCAAACTCGCAACAGTAAAAGCATCAGCCATAAACCCCTCACATTGCATTCTTACAAAAAAGTTCCATAAACCATCACGGGAAGCAGAAGTACAATTTCCCAAAGCAGCACAGCCAGAAATTACGACATTGAACGAACCCACATTCCTCTGAGGCATTTCCTCAAACACCTTCACTGCCTCAGCAAACTCCCCACTCCTACAATACATTGCCATCAGAGAATTGGCAACGACAACATCCGACACAAACCCAATCATTACACCCTTTCCATGAATCAATCTCCCAGAAACCAAGTCCTCAAGTTCACCAGAAGCTTTGAAAACCGTCGAGAGAGTGTAATCATCGGGCAACACACCATTGCGACCCATTTCTCCGAACAAAGTAAGGGCTTGGTGAAAGTTGTGGTTTTTAACATACCCATTAATCAGTGAGTTCCAGAGGTAAACGTTCTTGGCCTCGACGGATTCAAAGACGAACCTTGACGATGTTAACCCGCCACACGTGGCGTAAGCAGAGACGAGCCTGGTGGTGAGGAAAAGGTTTTGCGCATACCCATTGGCGAGAATTTGAGCGTGAGATTGTTGGGCGAGTTTGTGAGCACGAAGGTCGATTGAGAGTTGAAGCAGATGGAGTAGAGTGTGGGGTGTGTGGGGGTGAAAGACAGTGGCAGAAGTGTAATAACGAGAGGTTGTGAGGGTAAATGTAAATGTCCTCCTCAGAACCATAAGAGCAAGAAGTTACTTTGTGTTTGAATTTGGCGGGTGTAGAGAAGAAGACTGAAGTTTTAACTCAGCTTCTATGGGACCTGAAATGATTGGTGCCTCCTTCACCCTTTGTTATTTGCACCTCTTTTATTCTATGTTCACATGAGATAATGTTAATGTGTTTTGTACCAGTTACTTCTGAAAAATGTAAAATATGGGTTTTACAAAAATAAATTTATATAACAGTTTTTTTAAATCTTTATAATTATATATAAATTTCAAGTCCTTGATTTTAATGTACATATGCACACTTCACATTTTAAATACAAAAATTACAGTAATATTATTGTAACGTTGAATTAAACATATTTTATTGATTGATTTGTAAATCGGTTGTTTTTTTTTTTTTTTTTTTTGTGTTTTTACCAGTTAATTATGAGATTTAATTTGAATTAATTACCTGTATTTATCGATATTTTAAGATATTTTTCGTGCTTAAATTGATTTTGAATATTTTTCGTAAAATAGGATGGAATGGTAAGTATTTGTAATTATACTCCTCCAATATTTGTAATTATAATAAATATGAATTAGATGATATTTACTTGATTTTTAGATAATTATTTATAATATAATAAAATAATTAATTATTTCAAATAAAACTAACTAATTTATTACTAACTAATTTAGAGAATTAGTACTTATCCAACGTCTAATTAAACTAGTCCAATTTATCAATATAAAGCTTTAACCTTGTTTAAAACAAGGAGATAAAAAAAGAAAAGATAAAAATATTTTTATTTTATGTTGCTTCTATTAATGAAAAAATTTATTCAAACTTTTTATCCTAATCAATAAGAACTTTTAATTTAATAATTAAATTAATAAATTTAATATATACTATAATTTATTAACAAAAATAACTTTAAAAATATAATTTATTAATAAGTTTAATGTATACTATAATTTAAGATAAACTATTTAATAACTCTCTACATATTACATTAACTTAATTTAATCATTGAATATTTTAATATTAATGAATGAGTGCCTAGGCCCTCGCTTAAAAAAAATCATTTACGTCAAAATTTAAATAAACAGACATTTATAGTTATATAATGTGTAGCTAATATTTACATATATTCAAAAATTAAATAATACATTAAATTTAATTCAACTATTTAATAAAATATTAAATATAACTAAAAATATTTGACACTAAATATGAATCGATAATATTGTTAATTTATTTATATGCATTGAGTTACTTTCACAGCTTAGAAAAAGTAGCGGGTATAATTTTCAGGTTCGAGTGAGTGGAGCTTATGCATTAATATTCTCTCTTTCATTAAAAAAATTTATATTATTATGCTATTCTTATGTTTTCAATAGGTACAGGTGTTGAGAATAATAAATTTTATTCATTTTTAAATTTATAATAAATGTTTTAAAGTTAGTTAAGTAATTGTTTTATAAATTATCATTACACACTTTAAAAAAGATTAGAAAAAAAAAGTTATCTAGTTGAATTTTGGTACCTATATCACTTTTGTTGCTTTAGTCAGAGTTATTTTGACATTCATAAATTTTACTATTTTTTTATAAGAATTATTTTATAAGAATTAAATCTGTTTGCTCAATTTTTTATGTTAATAAATTTTTAAAAACAATAGATTGAAAACACTTGTTCTAGAAACAATTTTGAAAACTCTATAAAATTTGTAGAAATTAATTGTTGAATGGTGTAAAATTGCTTTAGAAAACAGTTTTTAGAATCAAAAAGTGAGAAGGGAATCAGAAAAGCCTTTTCTGTGAGGGAAAAAAAATCAACTCCACTCATGTTCATTCTGAATTTACTATATTATCTATTTGACACATCAATAGATTTTAAAATCCACAAGCTAAATTATTTTTATACCTGTAGTTAAATAGTTAAAGTAAAATTACTTTTTAGAGAAAAAAAAGAAGCAATTCTGCTTTATATTCAAACTAGTAATTTTTCATTGCCTCTTAAAATTTGTAAATAGAAAAAACTGACACCAAAAATACATTCTCAAACATAAATTAATTATTTTAGTATTGATTCTCTCATAATCATTTCTTGAACGTCAATATAATCAACCTGAACCATACGAATATAAAAAGTAAAAAATAAAAATTTGTAATGTTTCCTGGTAGAATCTCTCCCTCTGTAATTCTAGATTCTGAGATACTTGCAGAATGTCAGAACCAGTGATACTTCTTCAGACATGTTTAGTGTATAATCAACACGTAAAAACATTATTTGTGAAATAAATGAAGATATACTGCGTAGGATGTGTGAGAATTAAAGAATCCAATTCTATCTTGGTTTAAGAAATTTATTTATTAAGAAATGAAAGAAAACAAGAGAATTTGTGTTATGTGTTGCTTAAATAGACGAAACGAATAAGGTGAGAAAAGATGTCATGAAGAACTTTATGTGGAGTTTGTGGCGATACCAAAAGTATCTCATAATCTATGTTTTAAATTTGTTTATGCAGTAATGGCATGCTTTGGCTTATCTAAAAAGTTTTACCATCCAAATGAAATGACGCAGAGGATATTAAGTGGTTTCTTTAAGTGCTTTATGTAATGTCTGCTAAATTTTTAAGCTTCTACTTCCACCTTGGTTTCTGACAATTGCAAGAGGAGAAGCAAATAACTGAGAAATGAGAATAATTAAGATTATGAAAAGGGCCCTTTTCTTCCACTTTCCTTGTTATTTTCCTAGAGCAAGAAAAGTTGTCAATAATGGAACAAAGAAAGGAAAAAAGCAAAGTGCATTTGAGACTTTATAAGCAAAATTGAGACACTTTATTAAGGGGTTACAGAATAACTCGCCTTCAGAAAATCACTCATTAGTCACCACCCTGACTTGCACACTTTTAAGAAACAATTCATCCTAACTCTATGCTCCTAGTTTAGGAGCCTTATCAAGCCGTGACTCATATTGTAGTACTAATCTTCCTAACAGTTGTCAAGGCTAAATAGATAAAAAAACTTTAACTGAAAGGAGCAACTAAATTGTGTAAACTAGCTTTGCTTGTAGCACTAGCTGCATTGAAATTGCAAAGAAGATCGTCCAAGTTCCAAAGTCCATCCCACAGAATTTCTTCGTTTGAGGACTCTGGTGCAGAGACATTCTCATTGACATTGAACGTGGAGTAGAAGTAACCCTGCTGCTCTGAATTGTTTGGATACATGTTAACCATTTCTTGTGTCTCTTGAGATGTAGAAGGGACTCTATGGTCATTCTCCTCAAGCAAGTTTATGATCCCTTTTATGTCCAAGTTGAATTGGAATTGTTGTTGCTGCTGCTGCTGAACCTGCTGCTGATGCTTCAGCTGGAGTTGTTGCTGTTGAAATTGCTGCCTCCTTGAGGAACGGATTCTAGCCTTCTCAGCAGCATCAGAAGGGCTTTTAGTCTTTTTCTTGAAATGGGTCCTCCAATAATTCTTGATCTCATTGTCAGTTCTTCCTGGTAAGCTTCTTGCAATTGTTGACCACCTGAATTGTTCGTGATTTAGCTTCATAGTTTTATTATAAACAAACAACATTCAACTAGAGAAAACATGCAAGTTCAGGAGATTAGAATTCAAATTTTACCTGTTTCCCCACCTAGCATGCAGCTCTTGAATTATGCTTTCTTCCTGTGGTGTTATCTGACCCTTCTTGAGGTCTGGTCTCAGGTAATTCACCCATCTCAGTCTGCAGCTCTTTCCATTTCTTTTCAGTCCTGTTAAGACAATAAATACATGATCAATCATTTGTACAAAAACAAGATAAACAAAAAAGTATGAACAATGCTAAAAAACATGGTCCTAAAAAGGCTGAAAGAAGAACTTATGGTACAAGGCTAGTCAATTTACTAAGTACAAGTGTATAAAGTTTGGTTTAGACCTGCAAGTCTAGCAACAGAGTTCCATCTTCCTTCACCATGCAACCTGACATACTGAATGAGCAATCTGTCCTCTTCAGAAGTCCAAGGACCCTTCCTCCATCCCTCCTCTTCTATGACACCCCAACCCATGTTTCCTGCCATAACTCCCCAATACATACAAAAAGGCTTCTAAGTTTGTTGGCTCTTTGGTCAAGCTTGTCTTGTAAATTCTATGGTACTGATTTGTGTTCAATGTTTGGTGCATATTTATACCTGCAGCTGGACCTAAACTTGATTATGTCAGTCAACCAATGTTATTTTCTTATAATCCCTGTCCGTGTCACTGTTAGAGACACGGTTATGTTGTCTAAAGGAAAAAGACAAGATTTTTTCAAAGAATGCTTCTTTTTTTTTTACAAGAAATCACATGCACTTTTTATAAATAAACAATCATACTCAAATTTAATAGAATTATTATGAATGATACACTTTCTTTTTAATAACATACACTAAGTGTGTCTTTGGACTAATGATAAATATAACTAATTATTATTATTATATGTTAAATGAAATGTAATTTTAGTTTATATATAATATATAAATAAGTCTCTATACTTTCGATCAAATGTAATCAACAATTTTTTTATTTTTACATTGATAAATTTAATACTTAAACTTAAAAAAAAACTTGGATTTAGTCTCTTTTAACTTTAGAAATCATAATAATTTCTTAGAGAAATAAATTCATTATGATTAGATTGATAAAAAAATATAAAAACTAAAAAATATATGTCTTAGTATGATAAAATAAAATATTACAGTATTTATAGAGAACTAGTATGATTTTATATTATTTTTCTTTTAAATCAAATATGTAGTTAATTAACAAAGGGATAAATAAGTGTTTGCTTCCTACACCGTACGGAGTGGGAAATGAAAATAGGATCATGGAATGTAATCAATTTGATTATATTTCATTCTAATTTATAATGTTAATTTTAAGAATTTAATGGTAAGGTGTATATTGATAATATAAAATAACTTTATCTTGTTACTCAATCATAAATTACAGTTAATTTTAATAATAATGATTAAACTATATTATGGAGCTTATGTATAAATATTTTTTACTTATATGGAAATAATAACTTAATAATATTTTATTTTTTATCAATTCGAATGAATTTTTAAAGAGTTTATTTTAAATTGTATTACATTCTATATATATAAGTTTCGATGATGTCTTATTAACTAAGACTGAGTTATTTGATAAGGTTTAAGGGTGTGAAATCCGATTTATAAGTATTAATTTATTAAGAATTGAGTTAAAAATAAATCAATTTAATTTAATTTTTAAATAAAAAAATTTATTATCAGTAGTTTGATATACTACAATGAATAGATTAGGTAAAATGGTTGACTTAAATATATATTTTATTTTTATTTTTTTAATTAATTTAAATTATTAAAGTTTGTGAATTAATTAAATTAATTCACTAAAATATTTATCTTCACATATTCACACTAATTTATAAATAAAGTATATTAATTATTAAAAACTAAAAAAAAATGAATGAACTAAAAAAATATGAAAATCCATAATTAACAAGATTGGTTGAAGGATTGAATCTTATATAAAAATAGTAAAAAAAAAGGACTTGTTCACCAACAAAATCTTGAGGCTCATGGAAAATTGGAACTAGCCAATGAGGAAATAACATGGTAGTATATATAAGAAAAGGGCACATATTAGAAAATTGAAGAGTATGTTAAACTATTAGGTGACAAGCTTAAGCAAGATGAAATTAAACAGAAAATTATATTATTTTAGGGTAAACGAGAGAATGAAAAAGGAAGAGAAATATTGGTATAAGGACACGTGTGAAGGAGGGTGATGCATCTGGACACATAATTAGTAGTTAAGAAGCATAATCTAAGGAATGGAACATAAAATATTAACGTTAGTGAGTGTTTTTTTAAACTGAAAAGTACAAGATCCCCAATGGCCATTCCCCAGGTGTTGGATTGCTTACCTCTTTCGGGGATCAATACACATAATTCTCATTTTTCATTAAAATATTATTTAATTAGATACTATTTTTGGGTATTGGCCTCAATTTAATATTCTCGTTATGATGGATTGGAACGTCACTTGGGACAGGTGTTACCAATTACATTTTTTATTCCTATCATCTTCCTGGTTAACTGATGCTGGACATATCAATTTTTCCTTTCTAATTACAGCACAATTTTTCATTCCTAATTATTTGGATGAATTAGATTTTAAATTTTTTATATAATATTAAAATTTATTGTAATAAAATTTTTGAGTTGTTATTAAATTATTTATAAATTTTATTGTGTTATTGAATTATTTATAAATTTTTTATTTTGAATTATTATCGCTCTATTTATAATTTTTTTTTATTATTATTAAATTACTTATAAAATTTTAGTTTTATGTTTAAATTTGAAAAATATCAATATAAAGAGATATATTAAAAATTTTACATCATTTAAAAATATGAACAAATTAATATATATATAAAATAATATAAATATCATCTCGTTAAATTAATTTTATAAAATTAAGTTATCTTTTAAATTTATTATTTATTATAAATTAAAATTAAAATCTATATGACAATTGATTTGATAGAAAAATAATAATAAATTTAGAATTTTACATAACTATCGTTTTTTCTTAGGGCAATAAACATATTTTTGCAAATGTTAACTCGAAGATGAATGACTGTTTTAAATTAAAATCAATATAAATATTAAAAGAAAAAAAAAAATATATATATATATAGTTAGTAAATGTTTCAGTATCTGGTTTAACAAATTAAACTGTAGAACTGAAGGTTCATTTCTTTGTTAAATAAAAAGTGTGATATGATTGTTAGAATATTAAGACAAAAACTGTGGGAACCACCAAGAGAACCACCAAGAGAAGAACCACTAAGAGAACCACCAAGAGAAGAACCACCAAGAGAAGAACTACCAAGAGAACCACCAAGAGAAGAACCACCAAGAGAACCACCAAGAGAAGAACCACCAAGAGAACCACCAAGAGAAGAACCACCAACGGGAACCACCAAAAGAGAACTACCAAAAGGAACCCCCAAAGGGAACCACAAAGAGGAACCCCTAAAGGGAACCACCAAAAAAGAACCCCCAAAGGGAACCACCAAAATAAGAACTACCAAAAGGAACTCCCAGAAGGAACCACCAAAAGGAACCCACCAAAGGGAACCATCAAAAGAGAACTACCAAAAGGAACCATCA